>RJWH01003345.1:0-161281 GCA_004363575.1 Solenodon paradoxus | reverse complement strand
CCCCCCACCCACACACACCCCACCCACACCACACACACCACACACACATCACACATCACACACCACACACACCACACACATACACACACACACAACGCCACTCACTCCACACTTGAGACAACATGTTCTGCTGAGCAGGTCATTTTTTAATTAGCTTTAATTTTTTAATTAGCTCTGGTAACAATCAACACCCTGAAGTTGACTGACGTAGTATCTGTTTTCTTGCCTCTCTTCCTTTGTCACCTTCCTCCCTAGGCTGTGCGGTAGCTATCCACAGGAGCTCATAGTGCCTGCCTGGATCACGGACAAAGAACTGGAAAGTGTGGCGAGCTTCAGGTCCTGGAAGCGCATCCCCGCTGTCATCTACAGGTGAGTGAGCCTGGCTGCCCCTGCTGGCTGCTTGTGCTGCTGCTGACCTGGGAGGGGAGGGAGGGTTCAAGCAACTTTCAAGCAAATCTTGCTCATGCTTAAACCTGCTCGTGAATCACTCTTCCTTCCCTACTTACTGCATCCAGAATACCAGGTGATGGTTCAGTTGACACAGATGAGAAAAATTTAATAGAAAATGACTGAGCTTGCTATTTCAGACTTCTGAAATTCTATAAAAGATAATAAGCTTACTGAATTTTTGTTCAGATGTTGGCCTTTGGGTTAAGAGAGATGAGTCTTAGAAAGTGACAAGTGGGACTACAATGTTAAGTCATTTGCTTGAACCTTCTAGTCTGTGGTTGACGCTTTGACATTTAGAAGAATTTTGCTTTGAAAGGGAGCACATTTAGACAGGATGCTTGGGTGATCAAAGGCAGGAGAGGCGAGGGTAGAAGACGACGGTGGTGTGGTGATTACACAGATTTAGGCATTAATTCATCTAATACTCATTGCTGTTACACCTGAAGTAAGTTCTCTAACTGACCTCAGCCTGCTCCTAATTAGTAAATTGGGAATGAAGTTCTTTCTTTGCAGGTGTGCTGTGATAAGGAGTGACCTTGCAGACATTGAGCAGGCTTCGAGCAGTGTTCTGAGTTAGGTTATATTCCTGAAGGGCTACTTTTGTAATTCAGTGAACAGCTCAGTTCTCATAGAATCATGGTAAATTTTCAAGAAGTCACTCCCTCTTAAGTTGGAATGGTTTCAGATGTCATCTCTTTGTATTAGTCACTTCTCCATTTCATCTTCCCAGTTTGCAGACCTTTTGGATGCCTCTTGAATTTGGGCCAAACCAGTGGCTTAGTTAGAAACTCTCATGCCAGGAAAGCATTGCCAGTGAAATATTGAGGTTGTAGGAACAGATTTATCATCTTGTGGAATTCCCACTGAAATAACTGACTTGTTCATTTAGTCCATGGAAAGAAATTCTGGTGGCCACCCTGTCTAGAGAGAGATGGAAAAATATTTGTTCCTGACCCACAGGAACCCATTAACTTTTCTCTCTGTTTTCAGATACCAAAAAGTATCTGAAAAGTTGGTCACCAAATTTATCTATTGCTCAAGTGGTGAGGCTGACACAGGCATGGAGAGCATGGAGGCTGAAGGATTTGTGACTCTTGCAGTGACTGGGCCAACTCAGGGCAGGAGGTAGCCAGCTCTGCTGCCCTCTGGCCAGTAGCAGTGTTAGATCAGCAGCCTTGGTATTTGTGGGACTTGCTGACTTTGAACATAAGGGAAACGGTCTCTCATTTTCAAAGTAAGGGGTTTTACAAGAATTCTCCTTGTTGACAGAGAAGCCTAAGGGTGCAGTTTGAAGAAAAACTGCTTAAAATAATATGGGGAGCCTTTTTTCGTTTTTAAAATTTATCTAAAAATGTGTCTTCCTCCTCTCTCTTTCCTCTCTTTAAATGCATTTTATTCTGGAAGGCATGAGCCAAAGAGTGTTTTCAACCCTTACTAGAGACCATAGAATATATGTAAGTAAAATTTATTTTGCAACTCTTCAGCCTCCCTGCTCTCAGAAGATTACAAACAAAAGCTCTTGGTGTATTCTGTATAAACCAGACAGGCTTGCAGGAGCTGGCCGACATCAGGGCGCAGGTCTTGTGTCTCTGAGCCCCAAACTGGGTTGTTATGTTATTTGGGAGCTTTGCAAGAGGTATGTGGACGATGTCTTAGTTTTTTCTTAGCATTTTTTTGTTTGTGACAGGATGCTTCTGAATTCTGCATTTGTTGGACTTAGTTGTCTGTAGCTGCGGCAGTGATTCCTGAGGCTGCTGGCAGCAGTTACTTGGTAGCACCGTGTTGAGCCACTGCCTGACTAGTGCTTTCTCCTCTTGTGAGGAACCTGCTTAGTTGGATTTATTGTTGAAGACAGAGAGTGCTCTAACACAGCAAGATGGCGCAAAGGGTGCCCATCTGTCGTGCAGCTCACATCTCTCCCCGTTGTGCTCTGAGTGATTATTAGAAACTTACCGTCATTCAGGGAGCTTGCCTAACACTAACTTAGGGACAGTTTAAATATATGTTTCTGTATAAAATGGAAGCATTCAGTGTTCTTAGTAGGGGACTCATCCATTGGACATTAATTTTTATACTCTTTTTCTGGTTGTGTTTGTTAAAATGATACAAATGCTCTTTGGTGATTTTTAACTATAGTGTTTTAGTTCTCTTTCATGCATTCAATGCGTCTAAAGCATTTTGGAAGACTACAGAAAAGAGCTTATTTCAAGAGCTCAGTTGCACTCTAGCTATTGAAGTGCCCTTAAAACCCAAAACGCACATGGGAGAGTGCCATCTACTGTCCCTGTCAGGCACTGCTGGGAAGCCTTCAGAGGAAAAAGATACTTAGGCAAGAATGACCCTGCCAGCCTCTTCTGTAAAGGTGTGGTTCAGCACCTGGTAGATGCTAGTGATCATTTTAAGAATCAATAAACTTTTATTTCCAGTTCGGCTTCATTCAGCAGGTGAGCCTCCTGAGTGTGATGGCGATGCACAAGTGCTTGCTTTACTTGTTTGCAGCAGAGGCAGACTTAAAACGACAAGCAAACTGGTGGTGATTCTAGTGAATTTTGATCACTGCCAGGTTCACAGTATTGCTTACAAACTTTAAGATTAATAGAAACAATTCTTATAGGAGGTGAAGACACTGATGATTCCCTCCGGAATACAGAAATGGGTGACTTTAAATTATTTGCTGTCTTTTTATTCTGCTAATTTATTTTTACAGTGAACTGATTTACCTTTGTAAATTTTTTTTAAAGGAAAGCCTCTGGCAAGAATGAAGACAAGTAGGCAGGCAGGCAGGATGAGAGAGGAGAAAGAAGCGTTTATTTTATTTAGTTGTTCATCTTGGTTGTTAAAGGCCTAGGTTGCAAACCAGGGTCCTTGGGGTGTATGTGGCTACACCCTGTGGATTTAACCACTAAGCCGGGTACACCAGCTTTTATAGAGAATTTCACAGATATGCCAGATTTGCCCTTCAGTGATTTGTTTTTTTAGTGTATTCTAAATTCTACAACCATGATTACAATAAATTTTAGCACATTTTTCACCCTGAAAAGAATCCCTAGTCTTTGGCAATCATTCCTCATTCCCTCCCCAATCTGGTAGCCCTTGATTTTCAGTGATTAACCGTCTCTGTAAATTTGCCTATTCTGGATGCTTCATATGAATGGAATCATAATATATTTCCTTTTGTGACTTTTTTTGACTTAGCATACATGTTGGTATTAGAATTAGAATATTAGAATGCAGTCCTTTTGATTGCCAAATAGTATTACTTTTATAATGTTTTAAACAGTTTGTTCATAATGCCAACATTTTAAATAGGAAAAACCTGTGTTTTAAAATAGCATCTTAAAGTAGATGATGAGTATGACTTCTAGTCTCATTTCTTGAAATCGGAGTATGGCTCACTGAGGTTTACGCCGTCCTGTCCTTTAAAGAGTCTGAAGAAGGGTAGCTGAGTTAATGAGCTGGCTGCCTCTATTCAGAGCAGTGTGACTCACGAAATCCTGGGAGGTTTTTTAAAACAGAGTCCACTGTGGGCGAGTTAAGTGTTTCAGTCCCGAAGGTGGGCTCTTGTTTGGAAGAGTCCCCGGGCCGGCCGTGAGAGTACTTGCTCCGGTGAGGCGTCCCGAGCCGCTGAGGAAGCACGTTTCCCGTTCATTTTCTGTCTCTGTGACGCCACAGTATTTAGGGTCCTGTATTCCAAAGGAGAGACTGTACTTCGTCAGTGGGTAACAGAATTAGTATATTCGTAGGTTTCTTAACCCAGTTTTCCAAAAATAAATTTAAAGATTCAAATGTTTACTTTATGAATCTTAGTTTTCTTCCTCTGAGAAAACCCTGTATTATTTTGTGAGTAACTCTGCAGAGGCTTGTATAATCAAATAGCATCAAGAAGGATCCAGACAGGTTCAGCCTGTCCTTGTCGCTGTGGAAGATTTCTGCTCTGCAGGGCTTCGGACGCTTCCATCACTGACCTGCAGGAAGGCCGGTCACTAAGGCGTTTAAAATGCGCTGCTTCACTTTTGTCTGAGCATAAAGCATCTCAGTGGTGCAACTCGGACGGGTCCAGCCATTGTCGTTTCCCCAACAGACACCAGAGCAATGGCGCCGTCATCGCGCGCTGCGGACAGCCCGAGGTCAGCTGGTGGGGCTGGCGGAATGCCGACGACGAGCACCTGGTGCAGTCAGTGGCTAAAGCCTGTGCCTCCGACTCCCGGTCTGGGGGCCGCAGGCTGTCCACGAGGAAGAGTTCTCGAGACTTCCCCAACGCTGGAGACCTTTCTGACGTGGAATTTGGTAAGGTGCTCCCTGGACCTGTGACAGCATTTTTTGCAGCGACCGAGAACCTTTTTCTGAAGCGGCATGTACCTTATAAGACAATTTGTTTCATAAAAGAGTTTGAAGGTTCGGTGGATGAGCTTGCTCAAGAACTATGGGTCTTGACAAAGAATCCGAAGACACTTTGTTTTGGACTTGCTTTAAGAAGACTAGTATGTTGTCTTTCTTGCCATCATGTTGCAAATGGAAGGCGGGGCACCTGCAGGGTCTCCTGACCGCAGCGGGAAGCAGCAGGCTTCAGTAGAAGACGGCAGATAGACGCGTGAGGGGTCGGAGATTGGGCTCTGGCAGCCGTGTTTGCTCTGGGGTGATTTTGAAGACTAAATCTTCATTGATTTTTTTATATAAGTAGAAAAAAGAGAAGATAACTTACAGAGAGAAGCCCTGTGTATCAAGGATTCTGTGAGGCGGATTTCTTTGAGGGTTTGTTAATGTGCCGATGGTTATTTTGGACCGTTCTGGGTACATTGAGTTTTTCACTCCTGTTCCTAATGTCCCTAGATTCTTCTCTGTCAAATACTTCAGGAGCAGAGAGTTTGGCCATCCAGCCACGGAAGCTTTTGATCTTGGATGCACGCTCCTATGCGGCCGCCGTGGCCAACAGAGCCAAAGGAGGCGGCTGTGAGTGCCCAGGTGAGCTGTGTGGCGCTCTGTCACCAGTGCGGTCCTCAGTCCCCGCACACCCAGCTGCAACCTGCTTCCTGACTCGAATGAATGCAGCCAGGTTCTTTCCGGGGAGAAATGGGGGAGGAGGTTCAGTGAAAGCAGGTAACCCTCCTTCCCTGTCCCGTCCTTTAGGTGACAAGGAAAGTGAATCCTCTTCATAGTAAGGCCCCTTCATGTCTGGAAGCTGCTGCTTTAGTGACTCGGTTTCTCAGCCTTCTAAAAGCTTTTTGTCGCCTTTGACAGTGGCAAAGGGCTCTCATCACTGGCCTCGGAAAATTCCTCATGTGGCTTCGCTTAGAAAACCAGAGGTGGAGGCTGAAGCAGTAACTGCTGTGAGCTAGCAGAGCACTCCCGTTCTGCTCTGTGATGCCCAGTGACGTTGCAGTGAGATGAGACTCAGTGTGGGAGACGTCCTGTTCTGCCACATCGTTTCTCAGAGATTCTAGAGGTGCAGCTAAGATGAGCCCAAAGAAATCACCCGGGGCGAGATGGAAATGTTTAGATCTTTTCTTAAACACAAACCTGTTTTACGTTAGCCTCTTCTTCACGAAGACGTTAACTTCATAATAAAGGCCTGTTTTCTTCTCATAATAAAGGACTGGCCTGATAGTCAGGCATCAGCACAGCGCGATTTCATGCGTCACAGCTGCAGTGGGATGTAGGATAGCTAGTCTGTCTTTTAAATTGGGCCACGTGGGCTTTAAATTGAACATACCTGTGTTCTTCTGTCATCCTCTGCAGAGTATTACCCCAACTGTGAAGTGGTGTTTATGGGGATGGCAAATATCCATTCAATCCGGAGGAGCTTTCAGTCCCTGCGTCTGCTGTGCACACAGATGCCGGATCCGGGAAAGTACGGCCTCCGCACGCCTTTAACTTTGCACCCCCACCCCCTTTCAAACATGAGTTTGGAGGTGTCTTTCTGTTTCTCGTTAAACTTCAGTTTGACTTTCACACTTCTTGTGTGGGGAGCATGAGTGCAATGTGGGGCTGGGGGAAGGATGCAGCCTTCTGAAGGTTTAAAAATGTGGGACAGAGCATCAGAGCAGAAGTAGTCTTTTCTTTTCCTGTGACTTTCTTTCTCCTCTACATTGTTTTTTGCCAAGAGTAATTTAATTTGATTCTTTGGTGTTTGATATCCTGTAGTGGCACTTATCTGCCATAGTCAAAGTTTTGTCATTTTGTCGAAAAAGGGTTCCGCTTTCTTTGAACTTGCCACGTAGGTTACCTTCTCTTAACATTTGCTCTGATTTCTAAACTGTTGCCTTTATTCACTAAGAGAAGATATTAAAATGATTTATTACAGTCCTGGTTTTTGTTGCTTGTTAATAACAGTGAGTAACTAACTGGCATTAGTAGTGAAGATGGTAAAACAATGTCCCCCACCCTGAGGGAACTGTTTGACTCCAAGGTAAATTAGGTGCAATGCTCTGTAAAACAAAGAGGGGCAGATAAATATTTAAAAGTCCCTTTTTACTATTTCAGGAAGCCAGGAACGGTGCCAGAGAAGACAGAATTTTTTCTTTTCTGGTATTTGTGCTGCAGCAAATAATTATTTCCTTGGGTTCTGTGATGGGCTCTCACAATCATATCAACTTTTGAAACATTCTTTATTTGATTTGCTAAATCAAATGGCCTCCTGAGCCACTTGTACTAACTCCTGATAGCAAATGACTAAGTCCGTCAGAGTTGTGATCAGCCGAGGGTGAAGCAGCTGTCCTGGGAACAGCCTGTCCAAAGACACGAGCTTGTCCTTCTGCTTTGTGGGTTAGCCACTTGAACTTGAGTGAACGATACGTTTCCAGAACTCCACTGGCAAGCTCTGGAATGAGACTGGTCGAGAGTTCAGACGCTCTGCTCCTGACTGTGACTGGCCGAATTGCATAATTTTGTGGGTGTTTTTCTATCAATACTACTTGATTTCTAATGCATTCCATATATTAAAATGATTTATTAAAAAGCTTTTTAAAACTCAGGGTCAGAAACGTGTAATTCGGCCTCACTTGATCAAGTGCATGAATGGAGGTTTTGTTAAGGAAGAAGGTAGCGCTTTGTCTATTTGGCAGCAGGTCATGACGCACTATTTCAGCCTCCTTTTGAGATGAAAAGAAGTGAATGGCACTGACGGGCCAGCTGTCAGCAGGTCTCCGGACCCCTGTTCGCATCTGTGGCAGGCTCGGGCGTGCTGTCTGCTCCTGTCTGACAATGAGACGGGGGGCGGATCGCGGACTGTGGTCTGTCAGGCGCGGACGCGTCAGTGGTGCAGAAGGATAGTTCAGTCAGTTCACAAGGACCTGAGTCTGGGTCTCTTGTTCACCATTTCTCTAGGGACCAGGCGATAATTTATTTTAATTTGCTCTCCTAGGCTTTATCTTTTAGTTTCTTTGAAGGCTGAGGAATGAGATGAAACCATTGACTAACCAGTAAAAAGTGCTTTTCAGCTGCCTATTTTGAGAGAGAATTATTACCCACACCTTAAAGAATAAGAATCTTCTCTGCGTGCTTTCTGCTGTATGTCCTGTGTGTACTCGGCATGCAGCTGACCTGACACGTTTGCCCTCTGAGACGATTCCAGAATATGGTTGATAAACCAAACTTAATCCATGTGGAATCAGTGTTTGTGCCTTACATTCTGTTGTCCTTTTACCTGGAAAGATTCCTGTCCTTTGACTATTCCAGGTGTCTTATTCATCCCCGGGCCCTGTGGCCTTGAAAGTCCTGTCTTCTCAGAGTCCCGTGGCGGAGGTCTTTATCTCCTCCTTGCTTAGGTTCGAGGGGCTGGACTGTGGTCTTAACTACGAATCTGATTATATTTTGGAGGCATCACAGGCTTTTGGGGGGGATGGGGAATGGAATTCCTAACAGGGCACGAGAAACAGTGTCTCAGCATAGTTAAAAAATAAGCACAATGAACTTGCCATAACTCCCGAGGGACAGTTCTTTGAAAATAGGTTCTTCTGGATGACTTCTGAGCGCAGTCTCGTGAAACCCAGTTCCCGCTGTGTGGCTGTCGGTGTGCTGCTTTGCATGAGTCTTAAGTTGTTGGCTTGGACCCAGTGTTGTACGTATTCAGGACTTGAGCAGGGAGTGGTGTTAGGGTTTGCACATAGTATTGTCCACACTGCCTTTAGATCTTGTTATAGATACATTTATTCTTTAAAAACATTTTTTTTTGAGAAGTTGCTGGGCAGTTTCTGATCATGAAATAGGAATGTCTTCTGTTTTACATCTCAGAAGTGGCTGCATTTCCTTCAGTAGAGGATTCTAGAAAGAACTACTTTTCTGCCGGGTTGGGTATATACCTAACATGGACTGAAAAATATTAAATATTCTATCCGGGAAATTGGCTACAAGATTTTTGGAACAAAGAGTGGTCTGATTCACGTCCTAATTCTAAGGCTTCCCCTATTGCATGGTGGGCTTGGGACTCGTCCTTGTACACGCTTTATAAAGACAGCTTTTCCTGTCTCTTAACTGGAGGTGTTTGACATAATGCAGTAAATCATAACTAGTGTTTCCATGCCTGGCTTTTGTTTTGTTTTCAAATAGTTGGCTCTCAGCTCTTGAAAGTACAAAGTGGCTCCACCACCTGTCTGTGCTCCTGAAGTCAGCGCTTCTGGTCGTGCACGCGGTGGATCGCGATCAGCGCCCCGTGCTGGCGCACTGCTCAGATGGCTGGGACCGCACCCCACAGATAGTGGCGCTGGCTAAGCTTTTGCTGGACCCGTATTACCGAACAATAGAGGTGGGTACAGCCAGTGAGCAGGATGAGAGGAGGGAACCTCCGCGGGGCGGGGTTGAGGCCAGTTTTGATGGTGCTGATTAGGTTTGAGAGAGTGAAGTTTATTTGAAAATCATTGTTCCTCTACTTAGAGCTAAATTGCAGTAGTGCCTACCAAATTTCTTCCACCTCTTCAAATGGGGCAGATTGTAGATAATAAAATACTGGGAATTGTATACATGTTTCCGTTTGTAGTCTTTTTACTTGGAAAAGTATTGGCTGCCTCAGGAAAATTAGGCTTCCATTTAAGGATTGTAGCATGATTATTACATTGGTGAGTCAAAATATTCTCATGGGTAAAGAGCCCTACTCTGAAATAACTACCTGTTGGCTTAAAGATGTAAGAAAACCATAAAGGTAGGCCTGCACTGGTGGTTTATCAGTCAATTCTGCCTCCTCCGGCTGCCACAAGCCACACATATTCTAGGAACCCAGGTTCACTTCCTAGGGCTGGAGGGGTGGCTTAGCAACCAAGATGGACAATTGAATAAGTGCTGCTTCTCCCTTTCTGCCTACTCGCCTTCCTTCCTGCCTGCACCTTCCCTTAAAAATAAAAACATAAAGGTATCCTAAAATATATGTGAACCTGGGGAGAGGAAAGAATTTATAAGCCTGACTTTTAAAGTATAGTACAAAAGGCAGAAATTATAAAAATTGAAAAGAAATTGAGGGGGAAAGGTGGGGCTTTTATATAGTGAATGAAAGAGACTCAAGAAAAAACTTGGGTAAATGATTTGTTAGTACATGTTTGATTATGGAGTGGAGTTGAGGGAATTGGAAAATTGTCCTAAGCATGTGTCTTCACCAGTGATGGTTTGAGTGGGCCTGAGACACGGGCTCCTGGGAGGAGCAGGAGGTGAGTGACACCAGGCTCAGCACTGTCACATTCTGGATAGACAAGCAGAGCCTCTCCTGTGTGCTTCCCCACAGGGTTTCCAAGTCCTGGTGGAGATGGAGTGGCTGGATTTCGGCCACAAGTTTGCTGACCGGTGTGGTCACGGGGAGAACTCGGACGATCTCAATGAGCGTTGCCCAGTGTTTCTGCAGTGGCTTGACTGTGTCCATCAGCTTCAGAGGCAATTTCCTTGTTCTTTTGAGTTCAACGAAGCATTCCTTGTGAGTCTGAGCTGGTGATTCTTCGTTTTGGGGATCTTCAGATTCATAAGGGTATCAGTGCAAATGTTAGCCATTTTTCACATGAAACTATGTAGCCCATTTCTTTAAGTAAAAAACAAATAAGCATGGTTGTTTAGTCAAATAAATCCAGGTATGCTAGGTTTGCATGAAGCCCTTGAGTTATTTGAAATGTAGCTTTTAAATGAGATGATAGAAACCCTGAATTGCAGTTTGAAGTAGAGGCAGTAGAATGTCCTCTGCTCCCGCCCCTCCAGTCCATCTACGAAACCTCCTACATCTGTCCCAAGATCTCTGCTTTGCCTTTGACCCAGGATGCAGCATCCTGCCCTCATCTAGCCCCTCCCTCTGTCGGATGCACCGGTTGCCACCCCCTCCTTTGCTTGACAGCATGGCTCCAGCTCTCTGCTGTTTAGACGGTGTTTGCCTCTGCAGATCATCGTCGTCATGTTGCGTGCCGCTGACCTCATCAAAGCCCTTTCTGAGTCCTGCATCTCCCTCTATTATTTCATTTTTCTCTTCTTGATAGCAGAATTCCTCAAGTCTTTTGCATTTACTGTCTCAAACCCCTTTCGTCCCTTTCTCTCCTAAACCCATTCCTGTTGGGAATTCACCTCCCACATTACTGGAGCTGCTCTGGTTTAGGTGACCAGTGACTTTCACGTTGTTGATCCAGTGATCAGCTGTCTTCAACTTCTTTGGCCCATCATTAGTATTTGGCACGGTTGAATCATTTTCTTGAAACACTTGGTTCAGTTGGCTTCCAGCAAGCACTCTCTTAGTTCTCCTATCTCGCCAGCTGGTCCTTTCTGGTTCTTCATCTCACCATCTGAATGTCGCTCAGCCTCTAGGCTACGTCTCTGTCTAGGCTTCCTCTAGGGCTCTTACCCAGCCCAGGGGCTTTACTGACGTCTTTGTTCCCTGCATGTTTACATCTTCAGCACAGAGGTCTCCATCTGCCAGACTCACATATTCATCCAAATGTGACTCATTGTCTCCACTCAGATATCGTCACAGTTTCCTTCCTGAGTTCCACATCTTCCCATCCCAAGCCTGGCCTACTGGTCACCAGATGGCAGCTCAGTCCTTCCATTTACTTAGGGCAAAAACTTCTGCCTTCCTCAGCTCTCCTCCTTAAAATTCCACATTCAGTATCTGCAGCAGATTCTGCAGCTCTGCTTTCAAAACACACACATTTCCCGATGCTTTTGCTGCCTTGGCTGTTGCCGCACCGGGCTGAGCAGTCACCACCTTTTGCCTCCGTTTCAGAGAGTCAGCCAGGTAGCAAAGAGGCCTTTCAGAAACAGCACAGGTCATGTCATTCCTCTGCTCAGAGGTCTCCAACGATTTTCATTTTACACACAAAATCAAAGTTCTTAAAATGCCCTACAGGACTGGCTCTCTGAGAGGTTGCCTGTTCGCCTTATTTTTCCTACCATCCTCCTCCCTGTGCGATGCCCTTGGCCACACTGGCCTTCCTTTGCTCAGAAATCATAAGCAGTTGCTCACCTCGAGAGCGGGGTGCTTGCTGCTGCCTCTGCTGGAGCATCTCCCCCCAGACACCAGCGAGACCTGCACTCTTAAACTTCCATTGGGCCTGGTCAGCGAGGCCTTTCCGCACTGCCCACCTGCACTCTCTCTCTCTCCTGTTACTGCTGCCCTAGCCTAGTCCTCACAGCTAAACGAGCTCCCTCGGGGCAGGGGCGGGGGACGGGACTGTCTGATTATCGCTGCAGGGCCAGCACCCATGCAGGTGGCGGGGCATGTGCGATGCCCTGACAATCTACTGAATGACTAGTAGAAATGTGTTCTCAGCTCAGACGTGAGTTACACGCTGACCTCTTCCTGTCCCCAGTCTGTATGCTCTGGCATTCTCTGCAGGCGGCTATTAGCCTCTCTGCTCAGAGACCTGAGCAGAGCGGGCGTCTCAGCTCTTTCGACGCAGGAGTAATGGTGCCAGGGTGTCGCAAAGAGACTGCTGCCCAGCTGGTTTGACTCCCTTAGCTCAGCGTGTGAACTGAAATGCGCTGGGGGCTGTTGGGGACGGCGACAGGCCGGCCTTCTTCTAGGGAGCGCGTACCCCGGTTGCTTGACTTGCGCCTTCCCGGACTCCTGTAGGTGAAACTGGTGCAGCATACGTATTCCTGCCTCTTTGGAACATTCCTCTGCAACAACGCCAGGGAGAGAGGGGAGAAGCACACTCAGGAGCGGACATGCTCGGTGTGGTCGCTGCTTCGCGCCGGCAACAGAGCTTTCTCCAACCTGCTGTATTCCTCGCAGTCAGAAGCCGTACGTATCCTCGCCTTTCCTCTCTGTTGCCAGGAGGAGTTGGGAGTGGCACACTGGAGAACCTTTTTGGGTAGTGACTGTTTTCTTAAAGGCGTCTCTCTCGTCTCTTGGATGGGTTGGTTCCATTTCTCCTCACACTCTGTCTGAGAAAAGACCTGTGTCCTGGCGGTGCGCTGACCTGCTTCAGACCACTCTTCATTCGGGTGGTTGATTTAACACCTCTGCTTTGCATCTAGACCCAGGTCTCTTCTGGCAACTCTTCCAAAGCTTAACCGAACCTGTCCGATGAGTGGAAGAGGACTTGGGCTCTCCCTGGATCCTGCAGTAGCTCAGAAGGAGCTGCCACCAGGCCCCTAGCACCCTTTCAGTGTCAGCAGGCTCTGATGTTCACTGTAGCTTCTCTCTCCAAGAGCATGTGTGTCTGTGTGACCCTCTGCTCCTGTGGAGAACTGGCAGGCCCGTAAGACTCTGCTCCTCAAAGGGACACCTTCTGTGAAGCAGAGAGAGGGGCACTGTGTGTACTACATGAGGACGTTCCTGTGTGTCAGATGCCTGTAAATTCCAGAGCCGTCAGAGGGGACTGATCAGGGCTTTGCTGACGACTACTGATCTCACTGCACTCAACAGGCAGGAAAGATTTCAGCTAACTGCTTCTCTTTCCTTCACTGTGCCTCCTGGGGAAATAACAGTACAGGAAGAAAATACCCTTCTTTTCACATGATTAATTCCAATGAGCCTGTAAAAAAGGCTCGACATTGTTCTGAAGCCAAACTTTTGTGTCGTGGAACAGACAGCCATCATCGAGCCAGATGACTCACTTTCTTATGCAATAAAAGCAACAAATTAAGCTGATGAAAGTCAGTCTTTCAGTAAGGTGACCTAAGAAATAAGTAATGAGAACTGGATTCTTCAGTCTTTAGATTTTCACACCCGCAAGAGGCTCTTGGGTGAAAAATGTCGCCACAGAAAAGCCCGCAGGCTGTGCGGCCCTCGGGAGAGACCTGCGTCCTCCACCAACAGCTTCGTCGGAGACGCTAAGCGTGTGGGTCGGCGGCGCTGCTGCTCGGCTCGGCTCGTCTCCAGACATCTGGCAGGCTCACGGGGACTCGCTGACCGGTGCTCTCTGCCCTCCAGGTTCTGTACCCCGTCTGCCACGTGCGCAACCTGATGCTGTGGAGCGCGGTGTACCTGCCTTGCCCGTCCCCGTCCACCCCTGTGGATGACAGCTGTGCTCCGTACCCCGCCCCCGGCGCCAGCCCCGATGACCCGCCCCTGAGCCGGTGAGCCCGGGCTTGGTGCCCCGGCCCCCGGCCCCGAGGGGGACCCTCTCATGTCGCCGCACCCGGGGGTCCGATCACTGACTGGCTTCTGGGCCGTGGGCCACAGGCGTGAGCCTCGCTTCCAGAAGTGCGTTGGCCTGTGACCGCAGGGCTCGCTGGGATGGGGCACCTGGGTCTGGGCTCCTGTGGCTCCGTGGGCCGTTTCGGCTCCTGCTCTGCCTCCTGCCTCCCTGCCAGGGTTCGGTCGTGGGCTCGAAAGGCAGATATTGTCAGTGACTTGTGCGTTAGCTTCGTGGAATCGAAAACGATCAGTAGCTCACAGCACTGGCTCTCGAAGGAGTGAGTGCTGCTTGAGTTGCCGCTAGCTGAGTACACGTGCTGGGCAGGGGACCGTGGTCCAGGAGGATTCGCAGACTCGACGGACTCATGTCGTCTGAGCGCACCTCGGGCCGTAGCTCCTGAGTAACTGGAAGGGACTCTGTCAGGAAGCAGCTGCCTGTTGAAACCTGCTGTCTTTTACTTCCCTGTGACGCCTCAGTCTCATTTTCCCTCGAACTCATTCTTTCAGGCTGCCGAAGACTCGCTCTTTTGACGATCTCGCCACCGCCTGCGACAACACGGTGCCCGCCCTGGCCAGCCGGCGCAGCAGTGACCCCAGCCTGAACGAGAAGTGGCAGGAGCACCGCCGCTCGCTGGAGTTGAACAGCCTGTCCTGTCCTGGAGCAGAGCCGCCTGACCCCGCCAGCCTGGGGAAGCCCATCAGAGTGCCAGCGGCTGCAGAGCTCTCTGTGGCCGCTGGGGTGGCTGAGGGCCAGATAGAGAACATTCTGCAAGAGGCCACCGAAGAGGAGAGTGGGGTAGAGGAGCCTGCCCTCGGGAGGGCCACCAAGGGGCAGGAGGTCAGCGAGGGGGCTGTCTGTGAAAAGGAGGGTGTGGCCGTCGTGTGGCTCCAAGAGCTGGAGCTGGGCGAGGCTGCTTTGAGGAGCCATCCGGGCACCAGCGTGTGTCTGTCCTCCCAGGGTGTTCCTGAGCCCCAGGGCGGGCACAGTGATGTCCCCAGTCCCCTCCAGGAGCCCCTTGGGGGAGAGGAAACCCAGATGGTCCCTGCGGAGCAGCCTCAAGTAGGAGCCCTGTCAGATGACAGGGAGGAAGCGCTCAGTCCCATCCTAGGAGGTGCAGAAGTGGGCTACAGTCCCTCAGCGCCGCGTTCTCTGCTGCCCTCCCAAGTCCCACTTGAGACCAGAGGACCAAAGGTGGACAGTTCCAGGGACGTGCTACTGGAAGAGAAGGTGAAGTCGGGGAGTGGACCCCAGGGCCATCATAGACTTTGTCTAGTAAACAGTGGCAGGTTCAGTGGCAGGGACTTGCCTCCTGAAGCCACGGAGCCCAACCCTTCGGAGAGGAGCGCGGCCGGGAGGCCCGCTGCGCACAGGACTCCCCCTGGCAGCGCGTGCAGCCCAGCGCCGTCTCCTGCCGCCTTGCCTTTAGCTGAACGTAAAGAGGGGCTGGTGTGCAGCGGTGCCTCAGAGACAGAAAATAAGGCCTCCGAGCAGCCCCCCATGCTCAGCGCCCTCCGGAAGTACCCCACCCCCAACGGGCACTGTGCCAACGGGGAGACTGGCGGGAGCAAGGACGCGCTGAGCCGCCAGCTGTCTGCCGTGGGCTGCAGCTCTGCTCACTTCCACGCGAGGGGCCCGCACCACACGTGGCTGCACAGCCGCTCGGCGAGGCCGTCTGCGACCAGCAGCCCCGACCAGCCCTCCCGCAGCCACTTGGATGACGACGGCATGACTGTGCACACAGACACGATCCAGCAGCGCCTGCGGCAGATTGAGTCCGGCCACCAGCAAGAAGTAGAGACCTTGAAGAAGCAAGTCCAGGAGTTGCGGAGTCGCCTGGAGAGCCAGTACCTGACCAGCTCCTTACGCTTCAATGGGGACTTCGGGGACGAAGTGGTGAGTTCACGTAGCTCCGTGGCTGCCCGCGGGGGCCGGGCACACGGAGGATGCCCAGGAATTGGAAAGGTCTGGAGTGGCTCTGTTGTGAGAGCCAGAGGTCAGCCTCAGCTGTGTGCGTGGAAGTCCGCCTTTTCCCTGCTTCGCTGTCTTTCCGTCGCTACCCTTTCTAGGCCATTAGAGCGGGGAAGAGCCCGCGGTCACCGCCTGGTCAGGATCTGCGGAGAATCGTGTCTGCAGAAGGGCTCGAGCATTCGTAAGGCAGCGTCAGATAGTCCTAGCCGATCGCAGCCTGTCCTGCCCCATTAGCCGAGACTGTGGGCCTCTCCAGACACGGGCTGTAGCTGTGAGGGCTTCATCGTTGTTTCAGCAGCTCTTTGTTCCCACCGTGGCAGGTGGCGGTAGTAGAAATGGGGAGAAGAGACTGGATTCCTGTACTGTCGCAGAGTTGGCACTGATGCGGCCTGGTGCCTGGGAGTCACTGAAGCGGGGTGCGCCAGGCGGTGATGTCCTCCCGGGGTGGGTCTGCTCGGTGTGAGCGTGGCTCTGAGCAGCCAGTGCACGTTGAAGGTGGGCTCGTCCAGTGACTAGATTCAGGCTGACTTCTTGGTTTTTATTTTCTACTAATGATGGTTTTCATTTTCTGAAAGAGTCCTTCAGAGAAAAGAGGGCACGCCCAGAGCACTGAGTTTTTAATTAAGAGACAAGGTTGGCTTGACAAGCCACTGGAGCAGCTGACACTGAGCTCCCACTCCATCCCGGTCACTTCTGCCCTCCTGGTTTCCTGGAACCCAACACCCGTCTTTTCTGTCCAGAGCCGCTGTCCACACCTTAGCCTTGCGCGACTCCCTTCCTGTCTCTGCACCTGCTCAACCCAGCTCTTGGGAGCTGATGTAAATACAGATTCGACAACCCTAACAGCCAGACCCACTGGAGTCCCCAGTGCTCTTCTTTCCCAAGCCCTTTCTTCTTCTGGGAGGAGGCCAGGTTCATTCTGCTCAGCTGTGTTTGTTTGCCAACAGACGTCAGTTCCTGACTCGGAAAGCAGTCTGGATCAGAACTGTTTGTCTCGCTGCAGCACAGAGATTTTCTCTGAAGCCAGCTGGGAGCAGGTGGACAAACAGGACACAGAGGTACAGGCTCAGCCCCTGTTCTGAGTGCCGTCCATGCAACTGCTGCGCAGTTCTTCTCTTCCCCATCCTTACCCTGTGCCCCGGCCTAAGAATGACCTCATAGCACACTTAGCCTCGAGCCTCTGAATCTCAGCACCTGTGAATCCCCAGCAAGGCTAAAACTTCTGAGCCAGAGACACGCAGCCAGCTTGTCCTCACCGCCTCTGTGAACGAGAACCTCACAGCAGCTCTCATAGCGACCCAGAGTGCTGCTGCTGCTGCTGCTGCTGCTGCCGCTGCTTTATCTTAGGAGAGTTTGGAGTCCCCTTCAGGGAAATGACTGGACGCCTTGCTTGTACTGCTGACCTCAGACTGCTGGGCTGGCGCCCCTGGCGCTGAAGTCCTTGTGACTTGCTGCCCCCAGCGCGGCTCTGCTGGCTCCAGCGGGGGCCCGTCTCCTTCATAACCCGTCCCCATCTGTTTTACAGATGACCCGTTGGCTTCCTGACCACCTGGCTGCCCACTGCTATGCGTGTGACAGCGCCTTCTGGCTTGCCAGCCGGAAGCATCACTGCAGGTGCCTTTACGGGTGTGCTGGGCTGGGACGGGTGCTGGGTTGAGCTGGGGCTGTGGGGTGGAGGCTGGGATCAGGCCCACGGAGCCTGCAGCGTGGAGAGATGCTGGCGGCATTCTGTCTGCAGCAGACCCCAGTCTTCAGACCCCAACTCATCTTTTGTGGCTCTGCAATTGGTGTCTGTAGAATTGCATTTGCTATCTTCCAATTCAGAATAATCGGGGCTCAAGTTTGAAATGTGCAACTGACATCCCTTAATTGTTTTATTTTGCTTCCCAGATTAGTGGAGGAATAGTCTCCATCCAAATTAATATTTCTTATGTCTAGAATAAAATTTCTTCCTATTCAAAAGTTCCTGCTCTGGGCAGGGAGTTTCGTTTTCCTCCCTCTCACCGTGCTTCCCCGCCCCACACTTGTTTTCTGCGGTGAGCAGATGTGGTTGGGGGTTAAGTAAGGCGGCTGAGGACATAATCTTTAATCCTTAAGACTTCTGTCTTCTTCTCAGTGGGGTTGTGAGTTGGTAGAGATGCTTTGCCCCATTTGGGGTGACAACTGTCCAGAGGATGTGCAGTTTTCTTGGAAGTATATCTGAATTAGGATACATTTCTCCCACACGTGTGAACCTGGATTGAAAATGGAAGCAGCTCTTTGTCTAGTAATTATGCTTCTAGGGCTGTATGTTTCCCCACCCTTTACCCCAAGCCCAGATGTCTTTCATTGGCTTCTCCTCTGAGCTCTTTCTCCCCTCCTTGCAGGGACACTGACCGTGTTGATCAAGCGTGGTGAGCATTGAAACCACCTGTCTGTGATGTCCACATTTCTTCACACTAACACGGCCCTTCTCCCCTCCCTGCACTCACTGGGACGAAGCTGGGTGTCAGGCGGGCAGGCAGGTGGACAGGCTGGGGGGACTGAAGCAGCTGACCCAGCAGGGTATTGGGGCTGAGTCAGGCTTAGGCATGTACCCACCTCCTTTTATTTTTTTAAATGGAGGTCTGGACTGAATAGGTAGGGATGGTCTTTCTAGAGAACTGCTTCATCATGGAAGACTTTAAGAGAAGACTCCACTTAGAGCCTTTAGGTCCCCTGAGAAAAGTGAGAGAAAAGCTGAGCCGATCAAATTCGTGCCAGGCTTCTGAACTGAACTCCAGCAGATTTATTAAATAAAATAGATTTAGATCACTTTTCTGCGTGACCACTGCTTCCTGAGACTTTTCTCCCCAGTTGTGAAAGACTTACTGCATTCTGGAAGATGAAGTGTTTTGTGTGTTTCAATTTTCTGTTCTGTTGCCCCATGCCTGGCCTTTTTTCCTTTGTGGCGCTCATTTGTCCTTAAAGGGGTCATTCCGTATTCCCTCCGTGTGTATTAGTGGTCCTCAGTCCAGCAGCAGGTTCGCATTCAGAGGAACTGCTGGCTAAGGGGGTTTTCCCTTCATTGCAGTCCCAAGTCTGAGGGCCGTGCCAGGCTCTCTGGAGTCTCCCGTCATCTGGGCTCACTGGGATAGATGTGTATATACTTTAAGGCCCAGCAAAGGTGGCGTTTGTAAGGTGGGCGGAAGCACATCTTCTGCCCGTTCCCTTTCCTGTTTGCTGTGAAGGACAGCTGTTTGGGTCCAGACCTGTGCTGCGCAGACACATGGGAGCCTGGGGTCAGGTAGACCTGTGTTCTCTGGAGATGCATGGGGTCCGGGAGTGAGACTAAGGGACTGACGCCTGTCTAATAAGGTGGGGTGCATGTGTGTTCATCTGTGCTCTTGTTCTTTCACCTTGAGCATGTGTCCCTGGTTAAGTGCTTGTTCCCTGGCTTTGCATGCTGACAGCAGAGCAGTCCTAGGTGGCAGCAGTCTATTCCTGTGGCCGCCTCCGTGCCTCTGGGGAATGGTCCTCTGGGGAATGGTCCTCTGGGCAAGGCTCCTCACTTCCCAGCTGGACGGGTTTCTCGCCCGAGAGGCTCGGAGGCATTTTCATTGGCCTCTGATCACAGGCTGCACATACTGGCTTCTCCTGGGCCAGGACTTTCTCATTCAGCTGGACCCGAACCCATTTGTCCTCATGGGTCTCTTGACGACACCCTCCTGAACCTGGTAACCTGGCGTCATAGTGGTGAGGCAGCCTCGTGTCCTGGTCCCTGCAGGTTGGAATCCTTCCCTGCCCAGCTTGTTATTGGACTAGACACATGAAAGTGTTCCGCCTTGGAGGAGCCTCTAGCGCATCTGAATCACTACAACGAAGTTCTTTCTCTCTAAGTTGGTCTCCCTGCTCTGTCTGCGACTGAAACCAACCTGGTTCTGTTTCTTCTCTCGTCTCAAGGAATTGTGGGAACGTATTCTGCTCCAGTTGCTGTAATCAGAAGGTTCCAGTGCCCAGCCAGCAACTCTTTGAGCCCAGTCGAGTGTGCAAGTCTTGCTATAGCAGCCTACATCCCACGAGCTCCAGCCTTGACCTTGAACTGGATAAGCCCATTGCTGCCACTTCAAACTGAAGCTCAGTGGCCTGGGGCAGGCAGAGACCAAGCCGCTGTTCGCTGACAGGCCCACACAAGCTGGGCAGACCTGGAAGCCTGCACTTTGGAACGGGGCCTTGGAACCACCTTGCAGAGTGACAGAGATTTGGGATGTACCACTGGATTGTAAATTGATTTTTCTTTCCTGTTTCTTCCCCCTCCCCCTTTTTCATCCTCCTGCCTCCCAAAACGGGAAATATCCCCTGGTTGTCTTAAAACTTTTTTTTTGTTTGTTTGTTTGTTTTTTTTCTTGGTTTTTTTTTTTGGGGGGGCGGGGGCGGGATGTAAGACCTGAAGCCAGGCCCCGTGAAACAGCCGAGCTGTCTGCTCTCAGACCGTGCTGAGCGTAGGCTTGGTTCTTCGGGGTGGGAGACTGACCAGGGTCCAGAGTGGAGGCCTGGGGCGTTGAGCAGGGAAGACAGCCGCTGCTGATGTGTGGCTGTTCCTCGGGGAACGACCACGTCAGAGCTGGGGAGGCTGCACGTTCTTCCCTGAGAGCACCGCGCCGGTGCCCTCTCCCTGCTGAGTGGAGCTGGGCCAGTCCCACTTCACAGGTAGCAAGACTGGCATCTGGAGGGAGGGGTACCTGGTAAGTGGAACCCTCAGATGCCCCCCCTCCAAGGGCGGGGGTGGAATGAAGGTGCCCCTCCCAGACCATCGTGAGGAGCTGACAGGGGGGCCTGTCTGTTTTCAGCTTGACCCAGGTTGCCTGGGGCGCCCTTCGCGGTGAGGGTTCTGCCCCCTCAGCCAGGCTGTGCAGTGCTCCCCCTCAGGCCTGAGAGCGGGCTGGCCAGAGTGCAGTGTGTCGCTGCTGTGGCCCGGCTCCCAGCGATCCAGCAGTCCCTCTTCTCACCCAGCACAGGGAAATCCAGACTCAGGGTTCCAGAAATCACCACTCCCAGACCAAATCAATCATGGATCTCCCCGCTTAATGGGTAGAATCAGCCTCCTAGAGTGCAAGCCTCTGGAAAGGGGAGCATGTCCGTGCAATCAGCCCCTCTCCTCTCCCTTCTCGACGGCAGGGAGGGTTTAGCAGCCTCCCTGCCCTGCCCTGCGCTGCCTTGGGGCCCGTGTCCAGCTGTTGCCCCAGTGAGGGACCACCTGGTGACCCTACAGGGTTTCATAGAGAAGATTCAGGGCACCTTTCCTCTGAAAGCTTTGATGTGGTCCGAAAAGAGCCTTAATCGAGACTTTGTGGCGGAGTGGGTGGGGGGAGAGGCCTCGTGGTGTTTCGAGCCTGCCCTCCCTCTTGGCGAGGCCCGTGCTTGGCTCCGCTGAAAGCTGCTAACTGGCGCGGGCCTGTGGGGTGAGGCTGGAGACCTTTCTGACACTTTGGAAGCAGTTCCCTGGCCAAGGGCAAGTTGTGTCTGGAGAAGGTGACCCCTGTGTGCACCTGGGCGGAGTCGAGCTGGCCCAGGAGCGCCCCGGCTGTCGGTCCAGGGACGGTCAGCGTCCAGGCACGTCTGACTCCCCGGCGGCAGCGGCCGCTCGAGGCGGACTTTAACGGAACAGGGTCTGGTTCTTCTCCGCGCTGCGTGGCACGGCCGTGCAGGTTGGGAGAAGCCTGTCTAATCGAAGAGTGTGCAGTTCCCAGTGACAGGTGCCAAGAGGTTATGATACGGGTTTCTTGGGTCTGATGTACAGTGTGAATAAATGCTTGCAGCTTTTAGCCCTTTTTTGATCAATGAAGCACTTTTTTATTAATATTTTTCTTTGTATGTAAAGGAGAAACCATAACTCTCCGTAGCTGTACATATAACCCTTTTCTCCTAAAGAGGAGTCCGTCAGTGCTCCTATATTTTTCATTTTTGTCAAAGCAAGAAGTAAATACTTTAGAACTGTTAAATATATAAATAAAGTGAATAAAGTTTAGTGTTCTGCATGGTAGCATTTGCTAAAATGTTCTGATTTCCCCGTGGTTTATCCCTCTTCATCCTTCCCGCACACAGAAGCAGCTTGAGGCGCTGCTGGAACCCACAGGTTTCTTTGCGAGTCTGGACCTCGGCAGGGCGCTGCGCCGTGGTGGCCGAGCGC
Organism: Solenodon paradoxus; assembly: GCA_004363575.1. Classification (NCBI taxonomy): domain Eukaryota; kingdom Metazoa; phylum Chordata; class Mammalia; order Eulipotyphla; family Solenodontidae; genus Solenodon; species Solenodon paradoxus. Next base: position 139,174 of record RJWH01003345.1, on the reverse strand, counting down.
CGACGCGCGCTTCCGTGGTAGCTCGGCCCCTAACATACTTCACGTTAGAAAGAAAAATAAAGGCAGAGCCATCGGGCACCTGAGTCACCAGTTCTCCCCTGTCCCGAGGACCGAGCGTCTGGGGATCCCAGCGGGCCAGGCCGCAGGCGCCGCGCTCCTCTGCGTTGGGCGCGCCCGGCCCGACGCCACCCCGCTCGGGAGCATCAGCTGCACCTGGAGCTGGGGTTTCCCACGGGCAGTGAGAGCGGGGTGCGGGGCAAAGCGCTTCTGCCAGTCATTTGTGCACAAGAGAATAAGGGGCGAAGGAGACCTTGGGGGCAGAAACGGAATGGATTATGTGACTGCCTGGGGGTCTCCTTCCCACCCTCCACACACAGGAGAATCTGCTCCTTAGAGCTTCAACCGGCCGGACGAGGCCGTAGCTTCCAGTCACTCTCTGACTAGTGCTTGCTCATCGCGGGAATGACGTTTCTTTCCGCAGAGCACTGTCGGCGTCCGTCCCACCCCTCGAGGGAAGGTTTGTGCTGAACGGTGGCCACTCCGGAGTCTGCAGCCCAAATCTGCGTGGGGCTGGGCTCCCAGAGTGACGCGCTTCGGGCCCTCTCCAGGGCCCCGCTCTCGGGCAGGCCCTCCAGGGCCAGCGCCGGACACACGTGTGGCAGCGGCTCAGCTGATTCCAGTTCTAATTCAGGTGTTCGATTCCAGCCTGTCTCTGGGAAGAGAAGGTGAGCATCTCGGTTGCCTTCCATTCATCAAGGTCCCCAGTCCGTTCAGACCAGCCTGTGGGAAAACCTAAGCGTGGTCAGCCAGCGTGTGTCTGTCGCAGCTGCTGTTCTGAGGGACAGTGGTGTGGCCCTCAGGGAGCTGAAACACCAGCAGGAGCTGGCAAAGCTGTGGGGATCCACGTTACGGGGAGCTGCTGGGGAGAGGACCGTGAGGAGCCACGATGCGAGTGAGACCTGACGGGGGTCAAAGGCCAGGAGTCGTCCTGTGGAAATGCTGTGTGTGGAGAAAGCCCCTCGCGGGGGGCCGGGGCCACTCTACTCGAGGCTGCCGCGGGGAGGAATTTAGTCTAAAACGGCGCTCCAGGTGCTGAGACTTCCAGGAGGCAGCCTTCGCTGAAGAGCTGCTGAACCTGCTTCTCCGAGCAGCCAAGCAAGAGATCTACCAAAAGGCTTACATATAAACCCATCTTTTCCTTCTAACCCAAATCAAAAGGTTTTGATGGTATAATCCACTGTAGCTTTTTCAACCTTTCAAGGATTAAAACAACACTGTTAGCATGACTTCTAAATTCAGGTCACAGCATCTTAAATCAGTGGGGGTGGCTGCGGGGTCACATTTTTGACCAGTGCAAATGAGTTTGTTGTGAACCGTCTCAGCATTCAATTTGTTCCTGAATTTGTTTATACGGTAGGGAGAAGAAAAGTTACAAATGGTAATAGTCACAGCTTGCCTGTGATCTCTGGTTATTAAGATAAAATTGAAGTCGATGCTTGAAAAAAATTAATGGAACAATTTCCAACACTTGCTCTCATTCCCTAGCTTTGTTTATCAAAGAAACCTAAATCTTACCAAAACGTGCCATGGTGGGAGCCGACAGCAGCGTGGCGGCTGGGCTGGGTCACCGTAGCACTGGTCTAGTCCCTCCTGGTCGACACTGAGCAGCCCACGTGAGCACAGCAATCAAGACCTCAGCCGAACTCGGGTCCCAGTGCAGGACCCAGCTAAGAACATGAGCAAATCCAGCCACACACCCTCAAGAATTCCCGGCGTTCGAACCAAGAATCCTCTGGTGTAAGTCGACACCCGACACCAGGCTGTCACTGCAGGGAGGCCTCACCCACAGAAACAAACAGAACGAAGACAGAAGAGTATATGCGAAATGATGGGTCCAGTTAAAACCCCAGGGGAAAATCTGAGTACGACAGACATGTGCAAACTACCCGAGGATGAATTTAGGGTGACAGTCATAAACATACTCATGGAAATCAAGAAAACAATAGAGGGAGAGAACAAAAAACAAGTGAAGTAAGATATCAAAGAATATGACAGCTGAATTAAAGAATAGAGGGACTCAGGAGTAGGAAGAATAAAGTCTCCAGTGGACTCCGTGAGGGCAGGGGACGGGAACGCACTCAGGCAGACCAGCAAAGAGAGAAGGAGGAAAAGAAAGCATTTGCAATCTACGGGGTAACATCAAAAGGAGCAACATTCACATCACAAGGGTCCCAGAGGAGAGGACAGAGAAAAGGGAGAAGAAGCTATTAAGACACAGTAGCTGAGAACTTCCCTGACCCGAGGAGCGAAGCAAGGCTCCAGACTCAGGCAGCTCAGAGTTCTTAATAAAAGAAACCGACAAACCTGCACCTAGACACATTGTCATCAAAATGTCAAAAACAGCTAGAGCAAAACATCACATCAAAGGAGTCCCCATATAACTAACAGTGACTTTCCCAAATGAAACTACAGGCCAGAAGGGAATGGCATGATATATTCGAAGTGCTGAAAGAAAAGGATTTTCAACCCAGGATACTGTACCCTTGCAAGGTTGTCATTCAGAATGGAAAGAATGATAAAAAAAAATCAAACAAAAACAAATGAAAGGGACTAATCACAAAACCAGCTCTACAAAAAAATACTAAAGGATTCTCTATAGTGTAAAGAAATCCCACTTAATAGCAATAAAATAACTATAAAGTGGGGAGGAGGAGAATAAAAATGTGGATGGTTAGAATAAGACTAATCTTTCAAATAAAAATAGGGAATTCTTAATGCTAACTTCAGAGTAACCTCAAAATACATCTTCAGGGAAAAAGCAAAGAAAAAAAAAAGGGAAAACAAAATATAACTACACCCAACCCACCTAAGAAGAGACAGAAAAGAATAACGAACACTAGAACTCTTGTGAGTTGTGAAATACTTAGACTGAGATGCTGATTATATTCTAAAATGAATATAGCATTGTAAACAAAAAATCAAAAAATTATTTTAAAATTAAAAAAATTTCTACCTATTTGTCTTGAGCCTTAGGTCAATGAAAAATCACCATGCCCAAAACACCGTATCCCTAGCAGCCACTCCAGCCAGCTGCAGTCCACATTTCCAGCTGCCTGAGAAGAGGATGCAAGATGCAAAGCTGTCTGGAAAAGATGGAAAACTTGTACGGAGAATGCGAGACCCCCTCTCAGCAGCCAGGAGAGATTCTCAACTGGCAGCTGTATGTAAGAATGGAAGGGCACCCTGTCTCCCAAGGGTGGGATGTGAGAACCTTCCTGCATTATCCCAATCAACTGCCACCCTAACCCAAGCTTTATAAACCCAAATCCCTAACCCAAAGCCATTTCCTCTCGAGTCTGGCCCCTCTCCTCCCTCGGAGAGTGAATAAATATTACTTGTTTAAAGAAAATTAACTGAAAATGAAGTTCATATATGTATTTCAAGACTTCACATTTTTTTGAGGAATGAAGCTCTGCAGGTGCGCTTTTTTTTTTTTTTTTTTTAAATGTATAAAAGCAACAGGAACAAACTGCTATTGGACTGAGGTGGCATCTAAGCTGCTGAGCTAAGACCTGACGTGGGCACTTTGCTCAACAGCTGAGGGGTTTTAGGCTCCTGACTAAAAGCCTGTAGCTCTCCAGGTTGAGAAGCAGATGCGAAGCAGGGGAGGCAGAGTCTGGGGAGCCTGCCTTCTGCAGCCACACACCTGCGGCCTCCAGTTGGCAGGTTGTGGGCGTCAGCGCAGCCCGTGTGAGGATCTCACAGCCCAGGGCTGGAAAAGGAAGTGCTCTGCGGTGTGGTTCTTCCTGCCGCCGCCACTGCCGAAGGATCCAAAGTGGTAACATATTTAAGGTCTTGTCATCTTTAAAGCAAGGAAGTGTTAACCGTCAGTTGTTCCCCCATGTTTGTCTGCCAGGTGGAAGGTGTGGGTCCTGCTGGCATATACTCTGCCCTGGGGTGGCTCCCAGTGGTTGGGTCCCCCTTTAACCCTTGGGGCACGAGCTGCAGCCCCGCTACACTATACAGGTAATAGAATTCCCTCGTTTGCCTCAAGCCGTCAGCTGCTGTCTCCAAAGACTCCTGTTGTACCTGCACACACTGGTGACCCCAAGGACTGTCCAGGGGCTCCGGCCCCTACCCCAACAAAAGTTCACAACATGGCAACCTTGATAAGACTGCGGCTCTTCTGCCTTTGAAGTTAGCCCTCGGGGACCTCGCCAGGCGGTCTGTTCCCTGCTCCTAAGGCTGGTGTTCTTGAGGCTCCGTTCTCTGTTCTTTTACACCTGCTTCCTTGGGGATTTAGAAATCAAGGTATCTGAATGGAGACCTTTTATTAACCTCAGTTCCACATGGCTCTTTCAAGGCTGCAGCAAAGGCCTCCTCACCCGGAGGCCGGGCCAGACTGCCAGAGCATCCCGTCATCAGAGCCAGTTTCCAGGCGTGGCTTCACCTGCGCACCATCCGCCTCACGCAACTCCGGCTTTAACGCTCAAGGACTGTCTCACCGGTACCCGAGAGCCCGGCCCACTCCGTCTTGCCAGCCGAAAGCAGGGCTGCACTGGGGTCTGCGGCACCTGGCCCTGGTGGTGTCCTTCGCACGTGTTAGGACGCCGGTGCTCCGCGCCCAAGGACGCCTGCAGCAGGTGTCAGCGTGGAGCCAGTAAGCCTTCCTGTCCCTGCCCCCCAAGTAGACGTTAACCTCTTTCCAGATCCTTAAATGTTGTTACTATTTGCTTTAATAATTACAGTAAGAATTCCCCTGGAGACCAGCCCCCACTCCCCTCCCCTGGGACTGGGAAAAGCTACCTCATTTAGTCGATTGTAAAGCTCAGTGTAGGAGAGTCAGAATCCCACCAGCGGGACTGTGTCGGAGCACACAAGGCCCTGCAGCTGGGTTCTGCCTGCTGCCCCGGGGAGTGGGGTAGATGCAGGTGCCTCCTCAACTGGGGGTCCAGGCTCACCTGACCGCTGTGTCCTCCACAAGCACTGCAGATTCTTGAGACCCCTGACAGCGCCTGCAACGCTCAGAATGGACTGAGGACAGATGCCTGCGCTCACTCAGTGACCCCTCCATCCTGGGGACCTTAACTGCGCCCTCAGCCATAAGCGTCTTTGCTTCCAACAACCCTGGATACACCGGTGATTTGTTCATTTAACAAGGGATTGAGGGCTGTGACTTGGGAGCTTCCCTGCCCAGCTGTCCTCTGAGATGACATGGCATTTCTGTTTCTGGCACTGCTAGGAAAGATTGGGCAGACAGATAACATTCAAAGACTCTCATCCAGAAGAACTGGGATTTGGAAAAACCTACTAGACTCAACCCACTTACAGGTTTAATCAGAACTTTATCCTACAAAATAATTATTACTAAAATATCTGTTAACAAAATGTAATTGCAACTACGATCTAATTCACAGAACAAAAAGGACATATTTCCCTTCCAGAGAATAGGATTGTGGAGGCGCTCACAACAGTTCATTCTGTATCTCTGAAGAACGGGCTTCCTGTGTAGTCCAGCCACTCTCCGGCATGCAGATTATTTTGAACTGAAAGAAACGGCAACCCCAGGGGCGAAGTAGTTCTAACCCTCTGCTTTACCCTTGAGTGATCACTTTCCCTTGTGCCCTAGAAAAATGTAGTTGGGAAAGTTCTCAAATCCAGGTATAAGCTTATCTGTGAACATGTCCTCTCTGTCAGAGAAACTTAAGGCCAGGGAAAGTCAAGGGTTTGTTGTAGGAAGGCAGGCTCTCACGAGGACACCCTTCTCTGTCCTCGACGCCCCTGGGCCCCTTTTCCACACCTCATCACAGGATATACATTTTTGGTTCCATTTTATTTGCCTTAGAATTTACAGTCATGTAAGTTCTCCATACGTAGGCACTGAATTTGGTCTTTTCTCCTACTGTGTCTGATGTTAACTTATTTGTTCGTCCAGCCTATGAAGAGCTCAGTGGAATGGGGACATTTTCCTGCACCCTGGAAATTTCACAGTAGGACACCATTTCACCTTTGATTTTCAGTGTAATCACGGGCATTTCTGCAAAAGCTCATCAAGACTTCCTCATGCTACATCCTTGATATGCAAGCCCCCCCACTGTTACACACGGTTGTCCCTTATTAAAGGCCCTGACTCTTCCAGAGCCTCATTTGCAAACATGTTCTCATTTGAGCAGTTTCCCGACAATAGTTCATGACCAGGAAATTCTCATCTGTTCATACAACTTAAATGTACGTTGACATCCATTTTGCTGCATTTTCAGTGTTAGAAATTTGTAACGTTTCACAATTAGAAAGAGGCCAGACAGATGGCCTGGTGATGGAAGAAATGTCTAAGTGGAAAGTGGTCACCAGTTGGGAGAACACCCTCATGTCTGAGATTCTCTTTCCTTCACGGCCCAGCGGCACCGCACCGTAAACACTGACCGGAGAGCCTGCCCGTCGACCCAAGACACTGTCGCGTGAGCCCAGGCAGGAGAGCAGGTTTGCGGAGCTGAGCTGGCGCGCGTGTTAGTGAATGAAGGAAAGCAGGACCTATTTGTTAAAAGGTAGGCTCCTCAAATAGTCTATTTCAGGCCAAATACTAGTCTCAATTTTATTTAAAATACAATTATTTGAGGTTTCTCAACAGATAACTGTGCAGGCTTTCACTACGCCCATCCTGGGAAAGGAGACGTGCCAGGACTGGTCTTTCCAGGTCCCTCTAAGGCAGAATTTTGCTCGAGGCCGCCTCCCTGTGCATAAGTGCTGGTCCTGCAGCCTGTGGGGAGCAGAGAAGTGGGGTGAGGCAGCAAGCTTGGTAGGTGCAGGAGGGCGCCCATGCGGGCCATGGCCTGGGGCAGACAGGACACCCCTCAGAGGGGAAGTGCACCCGAGGAGCACTTTAAAGGAGCCTACCACTGCCATTTCCTTCCGGGCAACCAGCAGGCTTCCGGGTCTGAGCTGGGAGCCCCTCCCACCTCGTCCACCCCACCCGGGCCCAGGGCTGCTCCTGCTTTCTCCTTCCCTTCTGTTCCAAACTACCGTTGTGTCTGCAAGCAGCCAACATGGCCTCACACTAAGTAAGACGAGGAAAACACAGAAGCCGGAAAGCGCACCGGTGTCCACCAGCAGGGCAAGGGATACATAATTTGTGAAATACTGATCTGCAGACTATAACGTAGGATGAACTAGTCACGCATACAACCATATGGACTGAATGGAAAAAAGAATAAAATTGTGCTGTATGATCCCATTCTTTACAAGCTGAGAACCACACCCAATCGTCACTTGGGAGCATGGACATGACTGCAGAAGCCGGCTCCTGGTGTCGCGGGCGGAGCGAGCAGCCCTGGGGAGCAGGCGCTGGCCAGGTCAGGGCTCCTCGGGTCTCCTCACGGCTCACAGCACCATCTCTACAGGGACGTTAAACGGGCTTCTCTGCGAGAACCGTCTCGCCGTCTCACCGAGTTAAAGAAACCAGCCATCCTCGCACTCCCCTCCCAGTCCCTGGCCCTCAGTGCGCACACCTCTGGGGCAGCCGGCCTCCGGGGTCGCCAGGTAAGGGGTTTGGCACAAGAGCTTAGGTGGTGAGCGGGGAGTGCCATCCTCATTTCTGCCGCTGTCCTGCCCGCGCTGGCCCTGCGCTCTCCGGGGTCTGGCTGTGGGCCGGGAGCCCAGTTCCCTGCCTGCTGCCACCACCGCTTGGGGGCCACCGGCGCACGCTTCTCTCTGCCGGGTATGTGCTTGGCCACCTGCCTGCTTACTATCAGGAGTGCATCAGAGACCGGGGACCTTTGATTATGCGTGAGGATACCAGTCAGAGCAAAATGAATTCCTACTTCACGTCTGACACCGCAGTGGGCAAAGGAAGCCAGATGCGTGTCCCCATGGAGAGGGCGGTTAGGAGGTGAGGTGCGGTGGGCGCAGCCATCTGGGGGCTCAGGAACCAGCATGGAGTCTGCAGCCAGCACGTCAGAGGAGGCCCCTTAAAGAGGCAATGCCGAAGCAAAGGCCTGAAGGACCACGAGGGAAAGAAGGGGTGACGCTGCTCACTGAGCAGCATGTGTGCGAAACCATTCCCCTTGGTCCCCACAACACGATGTCCGGTTTAATCACCCCCATTTAACAGACGAGGAAACGGGTTCTGAGAGGTGGCAGATGTGCATGTGCACGCCAGTCTGCCCGATTCAGGCGGTGAGCAGGCCCTCGCCGTGGTCACGTCAGAAATGACGGCGGCGTCAGGGCCATGCACACGAACCCACGTGTGCGCCCCGGAGGCAGCAAACCGAGGCGAGGAGCGCTGGTGCAAAGCTCCTGGTGGCTTTTTGATCAACTGCGATCAACCCAGTTGGGTCATCTACTAAATTAGAGAAAAGGGAGTAGGAGGTTTGGAGGAAGGAAATATCATCTAAATTGGATAAATATATTTGATACATTCAACTTCATTTTAAAAAATGGATGAAATGAACAAATCGAGGCTCATTCCATGCCCATAAACTCCAGTTTCCTCAATCCCAGCCTCCTCTGCACACACTCGTCACTGCCTCCCTCCAGTGCTGTAAGGCACCGGATGCGTTTCTGATCACTCCGCCCTCAAGCAGCTCAGGACCAGGACAGTCACCAAAAGAACGCTGTCCCTGGTCATATGGTCCACTCAGCAGTCCTCAGGCTGTTCTGTGCTTTCTCCAGACCCTCCCTTTTCTGCTGAGGCTCTGGGGGGAAGAGCTGCTCATGGGGCCAAGCTCCCCCGTGGGGTCCCTTTGTCCTCTTCTAGTAGCCTGCTCAGCTGCACAAGGCACAGGCTCAGAACAGCCCTGCCCTCTGTAGGGCCTCCACTGCAATCTTGAAATGTCTATGTTTAACAAGGTCCCACATTTCCAGTGTGTACAGGGTCATGTCGCTTGTCCCATATGGATGTCTACATCCTAATGATGCAAGACAGTCAGTGGCAGCGTTTCCCATCTGTGGGAATGAATCTCATTTTCAACTCGGAAGAACCACTGATTTAAATCAGAGGAAGATAAAGTAAATAAGAGCTCACTTCTTTTGTGTCTAAGAAATACACAGTTTTATGTGCAGTTTTATGTTTCTTCCTGGGTAATAAGTTAGGAGGGAAACTCAGGAATAAAATGCTGAAATAAATTATGGGCCATTAGCTGTGGTTAACTGTTTTTTATAGTTCAGAGTGGAGGCACGTCTGAGTTACTTCGGCCTTCAGCTACAGGTAGGGTGGGAAGTCTGCTCAAATACAATCTGGGGCTCCTCAACAGGTGGAGGGAGGGACAGTTGAATAATCCCAACCTAACTTCTAAAGTCGACACTGCCACCAAGGCCTTTTCTCTTGTTTGAGTATGTTTCTCATAAGTAATCACACACACACACACACACACACACCCCACTGAGCAATTAGGGTGCCTCCCCCGAGATCCCCTCGGCCACGTGCTGTCAGGCACGCTGCTGCAGCTTTCTGGGTATAACTCAATTCCTGCCCCATTTGCCTGCCACCCGGGTTCCAAACAGCTACAAACCCTCACTCTCATCAGTAAATATCTGTTAAAAATACTGAACCAAAGAAAGGTCTGGACTTCCTGCTGAAGATGATGCAGAAATGCTTCACTGCCCATGAGCATAGTCCGTTACTTCCCAGTGAGCGGAAAGTCCTCCAGTGTGACAGCAGTAACGCAGACACTCGCGCTGACTTCCCAGAAGATGGTGGCTGAGACTGCCCCCTGCTGCACCTCTGAGAAACACACGGAGACTTTTTCAGGAGGTGATGCCATTAGAGAGCGTCACGGCACCCCGGCAACTCAGGAGCAGCAGCACCTGCACTGAGGAACGGCACGCAGGGTCGCAGCAGCCAGGTAGCAGCATCGGGCTACCATTTCAGGAGTGGCGCTGGCGGCTGATGCAGCCAGAGGACTGACTGTCAGGGTTGCAGGCCCAGCCTCAACTCCCAGGGAGGGAGGAGTGACGACGTCTGGTGGCACGTGATGCGGGACAGCTCAACCTGAAATCCGCAGCAGAATGCAGATGCATGAATAATGCACTAACTGGCAAAACCTGAAAGAGACTCCAGGAGAGGATCTCAGCTTAGCAAACTGCATCTGAGACACACCCCTAGATACTCACTCCGTTTCTCTCCAGGGACCGGACACATCCCAAAGAGCCCCTAGCTCTCCATCTTGCCTGAGTGAGAGGCAGGCAGCTTAGGTCCCGCACATGCACATGTGTGCATTCTCTGATGTCATCTTAACTAGCTATTTCTGCTTTTAATAAACTTGCTCTATGTTCCCGACCTGACTCCCCATGAGTTCTTCCTGGACGAACCCAGCGTCTCATCAGCATGTTTCAGCTCACTCCCCACCTCATCAGCACATACACTCGGCTTGAAGGAAGCTCAAAGAAAAGGGGGTTGACTTGGGACCCCAGCTGACACACAGGCTGGAAGCTCAGCAAGGAGCACAAGGCAGAGGCTGGCACTCCCTGCCCCACACCCACGGCGCCTGGCTCCAGCGAGAGGAGCTCCAGTAACACAGGTCTGTCTGCTGGACCAGTTCTGGGAACTCGGAGAAGAGTGCTAGTCCCTGTGACACCAGCAGGAACAGGTTCCCCCAGCAGCCACCCTCCACTCCCTGGCTCAGCAAAAGACACACTCAGACGCCTGCAGGGGTCACAAATACAAAAACAACCAGAGCATCACCTGCCAAAAAGACAAAAAATAAGCAGCTCATCAACAAGGACCCATCCCACGGGGGAAAAATGGCTCGATGTTCTTTGAATTCTCAAGATAGTACGGCACTGCAGAAAGATGATTCCCCATCAGAAACCAATTTTGAAGACATAGATGATTGTCTCTTCCTAATGGATAAAGAACTCAAAGTTGCAATTATAAAGAAACTCGGAGATAAGAGAAAATTCAGAAAAACAGTTAAAGAACTACAACAGAACTCAACAAATTCAATGAACTCAGAAGTACAATTAAGGAGCAAAAGGAAGAAACTGAAGATTTACAGAAGAAACCGATAGAGATGCAGAGGTAAAAATGCAATGAATGAGATCAAGCGTCCCAGAGAAACCTGGGGAATCAGAATTGATCAAGTGGAGTTGTGGTCAGTGAGCGGGAGGAGACAATGGAGAAAGAAGGAGCCAGGTGGAAGAAGACAGATTTCATGTGAAAAGATGTGAAGGAAACACTGCAAGAGCTACCCAACTCCACTGGGAAAGACAACGTAAGAATAATGGGTGTCCAGAAGGTGAAGAGAAGAAACAGAGAACATATTTAAAGGAATAATTGCTGAAAACGTCACAAACTTGGGGAAGGAAATGAACCTACAAGTCAATGAAACTAACGAAACTCCTAGTTGTCTTTACGCAAAAAGAGCTGCACTGACGGACCAACTGCGAAACTATCACAAACCCAAGACAGAGAATGTCACTGATAAAGGTACCCCTGTCAGGCTATCATCAGACTCCTCGGCTGAGCCCCTCTAAGCCACGGAAGGATGAAAGACCTATACTCTGAAAACTGTAAGACACTTATATAGAAGATGACACAAGAATGGAAAGGTGGTCCACGCTCATGGATTTTAAGAATTAACAGTTAAAATAGCCATCTTACTAAAGCAGTATACAGATTTAATGTTCTCCCTATCAAAATCCCAGAGACATTCTTCACAGAAATAGGACAGAAAGTCATGAAATTTATTTGGAACTACAAAAGACCCTGGATAGCAAAAACAATCCTGAGAGAAAAGAACAAAAATTGAGATGTCATTCTCCCTGACTTCAAATTATTCTACAAAGCAATAGCAATCAAGTCAGCAATGGTATGAGAATAAAAAGACATACAGATCAATGGAATAGAATTGAGAGTCTGGAAATAAATCTACACATATGTGGACAATAAATTTACAACAAGGGAGTCAAAGGTTTACAACGGGGCAGTCTCTATAATAAGTGATGTTGGGAAAACTGGACAGCCATGTGCAAAATGTTGAAACTAGATCACTACCTAACGCCATACACAAAAATTAATTCAAAGTGCTCACAGACCTAGATGTAAGGTCAGAAACCATAGACTACATAGGTAAAAGACTACAAAACACTGACCGAAGAGAGATCTTTGGAAACTTGACAGATGGCCAACAGGCACATGAAGAGATGCTCTACTTCCAGCGTTTATGGAAATGCAGACCAAAAGAACAATGAAACATCACCTCACACCAGAGAGAATGGCTTTTATTCAAAAGACTGGAAACAACAAATGCTGGAGAGAATGCCAAGAAAAGGGAACTCTTATACACTGTTGGTAGGAGTGTAAAATGTTGCAACCATTATGGAAAGCCGTATGAGATCCCTCAAAAAAATTGAGAATGGAAACCCCATGTGATCCGGTTCTTCCTCTGCTGGGTGTCTACCCCGAAAACACAACACTAGTTCACAGAGATATATGCACCCCATGTTCACTGCAGCATTATTAATAGCCAAGAGCTGGAAACAACTTAAGTACCCACCAACAAATGAGTGGATAAAGACGATGTGGTACATAGACACAAAAAAATTTTATTCAGCTATTAAAAAAGATGAAATCCAGCCATTGGCGGTAAATGGATAGATAGGCCTGGATAGAATTAAGCTTAGTGAGATAAACCAGAAAATTCAAGATAGACATTGTGTGACAGCACTCATATGCTGAGTATAGAGATACTAGGAAAACAAATGAACTCAATTAAACAAAAATTGACTTTTAAAGAAATGGACTAAATCAAACAATAGACTTTTATCAAAAAAAGAAAATCAGTGGTTTGCAGGAAGAAAAGGAGGGTGGGCAGGCAAACAGGGTAAAGGGGATTAACTGTACAGTGGAGGAAAAATGGAAATAGTGAATTTAATGTATTATATACAGATATTTATTCACTAAGATGTATACCTTAAATCTATAATGTTATTATGTGATGTTCCTTCAACACAATTTTAAAAAATGAAATGACAGCACAGCACACAGAAAATGTAACCACTTCAAAATATAATCCCTGTTCTCAAAGACATAGCCAGTGTCAATCCACATGGGCTGTCAAAGGTTTTTAGAGTATCGGGTCACCCCATTACTCTCCACTGAGCTGACATACACTATCCTGCTCTGGAAACTTGGTTATGGTCCCTAGAGTTACAAAAATAGAACCCAAATTCCTTAGTCTGGCAGCTATAGGCTTCCCAGATTTAACTGGTCTTTCCAGCGGTATCTGCTCAGAGCGTGTATCCCAGACATTCGACGTTACTCTTTACCCGGTGGACATTCTCCTTTTCATTCTTGTCTATTTCCTCTCCCTCTAGGGAGGGTCTGACCTGCCGCCAGGCCTGGGTAATACGCAAGGAGGGGCAACAGACCCACCCTGAGCCTTGAGAGTGATTCGTGAATTATGCACACCCAAGAGGCAAACTGAGAAGGGCTGTGAAGGAAGGGAGCAGGAGGCTCTCCCTGTGTCCACACAGGGCTTGGTACAGTGTGGGCATTGAGAACGGGTATCAGTATGGGCATCCTTGAGGAGTACAATTTCTACAGGAAGAAACGGAGGTGGCAACTAGATACCAACAGGGAAGGCTGTGAGGAGGGCTCACTCCAGGCCAGGCCAGCAAGGGCAGGGACCCCATGGAGCAAAGTCATTTGGAGGGGGCCTGATTGACTGGGCTGGAGCACAGGGAGCTAGAGATGCTAGCTCAGGTTAGCAAAGTCGAGTTTAAGAGAACAGTCTCTGTGCCTAGAACCACAGGAAGCCTTCGAAGGATTTTAAATAGAGAGTAACATCAAAATGTGTTTTTAAGGAGACTCTTCTGGAGGCGCAGGGTACTCGGTACTCGCAGGGGAGTCAGGTACAGGGCCATCAAGCTCATGGCAAGAAGAGAGGAGAGTGCATTAGAGAGAAGTGTTTGGGCTGCAGAAGGAAGACTGATCTCATTCCTACGTAGCAGGAGGATAGTGGTATTAGCGACTAGAGATCTGTGTGTCCTGGAGAAGCCTGGGGTTTCATTCTGAAACAGTCTTTCCAAGGGTTGTGCTTGGAGAGAGGCCTGCACCCGTGAGTTGAGGCAGTGATGGGACTGAAGCAGCGGACGGGAATGCTTCCCAGTGAGTGAGGCCAAGAACTCAGTTAAAACGGGGAGAAAAATGGAGCTGGCAAAGACGACGAGGAGAAAAAGGAAAAGAATGAGACTATGGTCCCAGAAGAACAGGGAAGAGAGTGTCAGCGGACAAACAGAAGCGAGTTGAAGAGGAAGAGGAAGTTCAAACCTGCAGGCAGAACACTGGAAACCAAGCGTGGGGAGAGCTGGAAGGTGGGAGAAGAGGCCTTAAGCCTGAGGCTCTGGGATCAAGAGGGGCCTCAGTAAGGCATTTGGATGTGATCCTGAGGGTTCAGAGGGGAGCAGTTTCATTTGGCTTTTCTTTTTAATTAGGAACAAATACATGCTCCTTGTAAATAAAACAAGATGGCTCACCCTCCAAACAAACAACACAGAAGTGTCTGTATTAACAAGAGAAAGTGCCCTCAGCCAAGCTGCAATCCTGTCAGCCCTGTGGTGTTAGCATTCCAGACCTTTCCTGTCGCTCACAAGCACCTTTAGTGTTGTGAAATTAGGTTCAGACTACACATCGCTCTTGCAACTTCCCTTTTTCAATCAGCAGTGACCTCGGATCTCCTTGTGCATTTGGACAGACCGATGTGCCCCCTGGTTGACGGCACAGCGCTCCGCAGCCGAGTCAGACCCGCGCGGTTACCGAGCGCTGGAACAGACCCCCACAAAAGCAGCAGCAGCAGCTTAAAATGCTAGATGTGTTATCTTAGCTTCTGTGGTTGACAGTCTGGCACCGAGTTGGCTGGGCCCTCTGCTCAGGGTCTCCCCTAACTGAAATGTAGGCACAGGGGCTCTCATCTGAGACTTGCCATCCTCTTCCAGACTCTGCTGCCTTGCAGCTTCGGAACTGAAGTCCCTGTTTCCCCAATGGCTATGGGGGGAGGGGGGTGCACTGGTCTCAACTCCTGGGGTTCCGGCATTCCTCCTCTTTGTGCTCCCTCAGCTTCAAAGCCAGTAATAAAGGAAGGGCCTGGCTCATCGGAAATGCCCTGCACCACTTCACATTTCTTTCCAGGAAGAGCCCAGTCCTTTTTAAGGGCTTACTTCTCGGGGCCTAATCTCAGCATAACCCCTTTCTTACAGTCAGCAATGCCATCTAACAACCTACAATGGAAATTAATTCCGTCATATTCACAAGTTTCACCACAATCAAAGGTAGGATCATGGGGGATGAGAAACCTTAATTCTGCCTGCTGCAATACCATACAGCCACTTTTAATATAGGGACAGTTAAATTGTTTCCCTTTGTTTGCTTTCTGCAAATAGCTGCAATTAAAATTATTTTGCATATATTTTGTATGCTTTGTACATATTTTTGTTGGGTTATAGAAGTGACATTTCTGGATTGAACAAAAACCACACTTTATTTTTTTTTAATGTGCACAGATTTTTACAAAAGAAATGTCTCTGGGGCTTAATGTGTAGCAATCCTTTTCAAAAAAATTTTGAATCTGGAATAATTTTCTAAAGTATCCTTTTTATGCATGCTTTTTCATAGGATTATTAAAAAATCTTTTATTTTAAAATGCACTAGATTTACAGAAAAACTGAACAGTACAGAGAGTTCCTAAGTACTCAATGCCTAGCTTCCCCTGTTATTAGCATCCTGTATTAGTATGCTAACATACTTAACTAACCTCCAGAATTTATTAATTTCCTTAGTTTTCAACTAATGTTCTTTGTCTGTCCCAGGATCCCAAACAGTGTATCACGTTACATTTAGTCACTATGTCTCTTTAGGTATCCTTGGCTTTTCTTGTTTCTTAGACTTTCCTTGTTTTTAATAACTGTGATAGGTTTGGTACTAATCAGGTATTTTGTAGATAATTGCCCCACAAACAGGATTTTTCTAACGTTTTTCTCATGTTTAGACTAGAGTTACGGGTTTTTTAGAAGGAAGATCACAGAGATACAGTGCCATTTTCATCATTTCCTATAAGGGTACATACTGCCAACACACATCACCACCAACAGTGACCTTGATCTCCTGAATGAGGTCATATTGGTCCAGTTTCTCTTCTGCAAAGTTACTCTTTCTTCCCCTTTCCATACGTCCAACTTTGAAAGAAAGTCTCTATGTTCAACCCATACGTACAGAGTGGGAAATTAGGTTCTACTGCATTCAGAGAAAAGTGCTACATAAATTATGTGGAGTTCTGCACAGGAGATTCGCTATTCACCCCTATTATTATACAATCACGGCTTAATATTAGCATGAGCTCATAAACAATTTACTTTTGATATAATCCTTTAAGGCTGAGACAGGTTTATTTGCATACTTGAGAGTTGTGAGGTTTTCACACGGGTGGATGATACTATTTCTACACATAACTAACTGTAGTCTCTTTAATTTTCTCTGAGATAAACTTCTCTAATTCTGATAGAAAATTTAATTCCTTACTTTATTTTGTTGCTCAAATTGTTCCAGCATTGGCCACTGGAAACTCTTTCACTCAGCACCTGTGCCCTTTGACATAAGTCATCTTTATGGTTTTTATTTGAGTATTTCTTTATTTTCTTCCTTACAAGATATCCCAGGTTTATCATATATTTCCCGTCTAAGTCCTAGAATCAGCCATTTCTTCAAAAAGTCCTAGCTCTTGGAGAAAGGTATTCGAAACCAAACTCCGAGTATTAAATGTGCATCACTGACATTAGCAGAGTTAGGAAGCAGCTGCATATACTAACCCATTCACAGACACAGGTATAGACACATTTCTACATCTAACAGTCTCTATTTTCTCTTAATGTTAATATTAATTTGTATGAGTAATATACAATTAAAATATTAATAAATTTTACTAGCAAATTTAGCCCCCTAAATCATTATAGTTTTTTTGAGACTAAGTACATATATTATCACTCATGAGCAGAAAGGTTAGCAGCATCCAACCATGCAAATAACCCTTATGTTAGCACTAAAGGTCTAGTGTCTGGTTGGGCTTTGTGGAATAAGAGTTGCTAAGTTTCTTCCCCTTTCACCTCAAGAGTGAATCACGTCACACAGTAAGTCACAGAAGTATGTACCGGGCTATTAAAATTGTCAAAAAAAGGTCTCCTGGCTGATCAGGTTCATGGTCCACCTTGAAGAACCTAGGGACCAGGACAATTCATACTGTCCCAATGGAGTCAGGAACCCAGGTTGGGGTAGAGTGACAATGGAACAAGCGTGGACAGAGAAAGAGGACAATCGAAAGAGAAATGGGTATCTCCCGAGGGTGAGTCTAGAGAGAGGTCACAGGTAACTGGATGGGAGAGTAAAATGTTACCAGTGCCGGGGCCCACGGCAGCTGGAGATTGGTGCCAGCAGGCTGTTTTCCAGTGATGGGTGGCTCCCTCCAGGTGCAGCAGAGCATCTGGCAGGACTGCACTTCCAGATGCAGCGTGTGGGGTGACGGGCCTCCACGGGGCCTGCAAATGGGACTTTGATGTAAAAGAACAGTTATCTTCCATCTTCAGGTTTTTTATATGGGCTACTTTCAGGTAATTTTTAAAACTCATATGTCCATTCTCTGGAAAAGACAGTCAAACCATTCACTGCCAGTATAAAGAATTCCATAAGTGTCTCCAAAGACAAAGTGTGCTGATTTGCCAATAAGAGACAAGAAACCTCTTTCCATGACTGTATGTTACCCTGGCAGTGGCCTTACCATGTTAGTAAAATAATTTTTCTTTCAATAACTTTAAATTTTTTTTCTCATACAGAAACTATAACATTTTTAAAATTTAGGAAATACCAATAAGCAAAAATGAAGAAAATAAAATCATGTACAATTGTAACTATGCCTATTTATGTGCTTGAATATTCTTTTTTTCTATGGACATATACATAAATCTAATTAGCAGAAATAGGATCATATTTTATATAATGTTTTATATAAAACCTGTACTTTTATATCCAACACTATACTGTAAACATCTTTATTCACTCAGGCTTGTCCTCCAGTGATAGGAAGCTGGATTTAAAAACTGCAAGTACATGAAATGCATACCCACTTTTCATAGGCATTGCCAAGCCATCCTCCAAAAGGCGGTGCTGGGTAACATTCCCCCCAAAATATTTGCGAATGCATATTTCTCACTAAAACCAGATAGTGATTTTGCTGCTGCTGTTGTTTGTCTTTTTAAGCTGCCAGGTGGAGAAATGGGAAAACGGTAATCTCAGTGGTGTTTTAATCGTGCATTGTTTTTATTTCTTGCACCTTACCACATTTTAAGACCACTGTTTGTCTTTGCTTAGTTTCATTTCTTCCATATATTGAACTATGTCTCCAGAAAAAAATTTTCAACTACTTTTACCCCGTCTTTTGACAGATCTAACTATACTGTATCTATATTCATAAGGAATATTGGCCTTTGGGGTAATGTTTTTGTCAGGTTTTAATAATCAGGTAATACTGGCTGCATGAAATGAGTTTACAAGTGTTACTTTTCTCTCTATTCTCTGTTAAAGTTTGTGTACGATGAGTGCCAGTTCTCCCTCAAATTTTTGCTAGAAATCAGCAGTGAAATAATCTAAATCTAGAGTTTTCTCTGCAGGAAAGATTTCGATTAAAGATTAGTAAGATTTTATTAAAAATTCTTTAATAGATGTAGGACTTTCAAATTTTCTGTTTCATTCTGTGTTCCTCTGGCACACTTCTATTTTTCAAAGAATATGTCCATTTCATCTAAGTTGTCAAATTTGTTGGCATAAGGTCGTTCATTATTCTTTTATTATCCTTCTAATGTCTGTAGGATCTGTAGTAATAACTCCTATTAATTTCTCATATTTATAGTCTATAATTTATGTTTTCTTCCTTTTTTCATTCTTTGATCCATCAAGCTAGGGCTTAACAAATTCTTTTTTGCTCTTTTTACAATCAACTTTTAGCTTTGGTGATTTTCTCTATAGTTTATCTGTTTTCTCTACATTAATTTCTGTTCTCCTTTTTTCTTCTGGGTTTACTTCTTTTTCAGTTTCTCAAAAATCAGGTAACTGATTTCCATGTTGATTTTTTTATCCTGTACCTTTACCGAATCCACTGATTAGTTTGGACAGTTTTTTGGTGGAGTCTGGTTTTTACATATAAGATCATATTGTATGCAAACAGACAGTTTTACTTTGTTCCTTCTGGATACCTTTCTTTTTCTTGTCTGACTGTTCTGTCGAGCACGTCCATTACCATGTTCAATAGAAGTGGTAAGACTGGGAGCCCTTTTCTTAATCCTGATCTTAGAAGAAAAGTTTTCAGCTTCTCACTGTTAAGTATGATGCTATCCATGGATTTTATCACATATGGCATTTATATGTTCCTTCTATACACAATTTGTAGAGTTTTTTTCATGAAAAATATTGAATTTTGTCAAGTGCTTCTGCATTTGAGATGATCATATGACTTTCATTTTTTATTCTATTAATGTACTTACTGTATTACATGGATTGATTTGTGTATGTGGAACATCTCTGCATTCCAGGGTTGAGTCCTACTTGATCAGTGTATGATTCTTTTAATGTGCTGTTGAATTTGATTTGTTAGGTTTTGTTGAGAATTTTTGCATCCATATTCATCAGGTATATTGATCTGTAGTTCTCTTTTCTTATAGCATTCTTATCTGGCTTTGCTATCAGGGTAATGCTGGCCTTGTAAAATGAGTTTAGGAATATTCTCTCCTCTTCAATTTCTTGGAAGAGCTTGAGAAGGACTGACATTATTTTGTCACTTAATGTTTGATAGAATTCATCAGTGAAATCATAAAGTCTTGGGCTTTGTTGGAAGATTTTTTGATACTGATATAATCTCCTTTTAGGTGTTTCATCTATTCTAATTTTCCATTTTTTCATGATTCAATCTCAGTAAATTCTGTTTCTAGGAATGCATCTATTTCATCTAGGCGGTCCAACTTGTTGGTGCTTAGCTGTCCATAATAGTCTCTTACGATGTTTTATTTCTGTGGTATTACTGTAATGCTTCCTTTTTTCATTTCTAATTTTATTTGACTCTTCTCTTTTTCGTAGTTTGGCTAAAGATTTGTCCATTTTACTGGAAAAAAACAACACCCAGCTTTTAGTTTCATTGATCTTCTCTATTGTTTTCCTGGTCTCTATTTCATTTATTTACAGGTAGATCTTTGTTTTTTCTTTCCTTCTGCTAACTTTGGGTTCTTCTTTCTAGTTCATTTAGGTATAAAGTTAGGTTATTTGAGATCTTTTGCTTGTCTTAATGTAGGCATTTATCTCTATAAATGTCTCTCTTAGAACTGATTTTGCTACTTCCCATAAAATTGTTATTCTGTTTCCAATTTCATTTGTTTCAAGATACTGTTTCCCCTTTGCTTTTTTCTTTGACCCACTTGTTCAGGAGTGTTAATTTTCACATATTTTAGAATTTCCCAGCTTTGCTCCTGTTATTTATTTTTAACGCCTTGTCATTGTGGTTGAAAAAGATACTTGGTATGATTTCAAAAGCTCAAGACTGTGATCTGTCCCTGGCCCACAGATTTGTGCCTGCCCACTAGGCCACCTGCCAAGTCTGTTCTCACCACTGGCATCAGAGCACATAGGAAACCAGCCACAGGATGGGGCGGGGACCTGTGTGGTTGAGGCATGCTGAGTGCTGGAGGTGACAGTGCTCAGTTATGGGGATCTGCACGTGAGGAGTTCCCAGGGACTGGTGGACAAGCTTCTTGATGGAAACCGGCAATGTTAGTAAGGTCTGGCCCTCTAATGTCTTCTAAGAGATCTATCTGCTGTTCGCCCAGCCTCTCCCCACCCTCAGTACCTGACAGAGAGAGAAAGAGACTTCTGGGACAGCATTCGGCACAGTTGGGGCAGCTGGATGCTCAAACTCACTTTCCCCTCTGAGTAAAATTAAGGGTTGAGAAGACCTCTTGGCCTTAGGCTGTGCTGCCTTGGGGAGAGATGATGCTGATGAAGTCAAGCCGTTCGTCTGACCCTTCCTAGAGCAATGGTGTGGAACTCCTCCGGAAACCTGGAGTTCTACGAAGTCCCTTGTTGTGAATGATTGTCTACAACCCTGTTTTCCATGGTGTCCCCGCCCACAGCCCGGGAAGCCAGAGCCCACTCCTTGCAGGATGACAGCTAGGACTGTTACCCAGCACATGGGGGAAGCAAGACTCCACGCAGGACCTTGAGGGTGGTGTGGAATTCATAGCTACCACAAGACCCTTCTGTCCGTGGATTGATGCTGAATTGTTGTTGTTGGGGGAAGGTGAAAAATGAGGGACATCTTATACAGCCATGATGCTGACATCACTCCTCTGCTTATAGTCATTGATTTTACCTCATCTGACACTGATTTACACTGTCATCTATGTGACTTATTATTGCCTAGAGACTCTCTAGGTGGTTTCCCCTGACTCTGTGCCTTTCTTCGGTCTCCTCAGGTATACTATTGCCCTGTACCCCCAGACTTAATTCTTCTTACATTATTGCTTTAAAGGAAAAGTGCAGGCAGGAATGAAGGTGAGTAGGCAGGCAGCAGAAACACAGAGGAGAAAGAAGCATCTTTATATAGTTGGTCATCTTGGTTGCTCCACCACGGCCTTGGGAAGAGAACCTGGGTCCTCAGGATGTATGCAGACTGCACGTGGCTGTAGGCAGACAAACCACTATGTCACCAGGTTTTTATTCTTTTAGATAAACTTTAGGGTTTCTTGTCAAGTCCCAAATTGAAAATAAAACACTCTGGTTGGACCGCATCTAGTTTATAGTTTAAGGGGAAAGTGCCAGCTGTTTTATAATATACCATCTTACTAACCAAGAAAATATTTCAGTAAACATTAGAAACTTGGTTATTCCTGCATTTAAGAAGGATTCCCAGGCGTGTCCTGATGGCGCAGCTGCTAGACTGGCACTTGCGCACAGTTCACGCACAGCCCAAGGATCTGGGTTCTGGGTTCTGGGCCCAGGGCCGTGGAGGGAGGGGGAACGACCACCGAAATAAAAATGCTTCTTTCTCCTCTCTCTTCCTTCCTGCCTGCTATCTGCTTGTCATCACTCCTGTCGGTTTTAAATCCTCTTAAATTATTTTTTCCATTTTACAGTTTTGGTGTTACTATAAATGTGATTTTCCCCATTACAATTTATAACTAGTTATTGTTAATAGATGGGAAAGCTATATTTATCTTACTTCTAGTCCCCTGTTAAATATTATTAGTTCTTAGGTTGTATTTTTACTCACAATCCTTGGATTTCCATTAAGATAATAATCACCTGTAAATAATATTATGGTCTTTCCCATTAGTTAGACATTTCTTTTTCTCATCTCTATGTCCTAGAATCTAGACAGTATTAAAGAATAGCAATAGAAAACATTTATCTCATTGGTGACTTGAGCAAAATTCCTTCTATTGTTTTCTATATGAAAATTGCTAATGATTTATGAAAAAAATATGCTTTATCAAATTATAAAATTCTTTCTATTTTAGGAAGCTATTTTAAAAAGCTGAGAATGGCTGTTGAGACGTTTAAGGAGAGGAATTTTTATGGAAACAGTTCTAATCTGCGGCTGCCATCAAGCAGTCTGTTTTGGGGATGAGTTGTGTCCTGGGCCCCAGTTTCCTCACTCACTGTGTGCCAGACACTATTTTCTCACATACTGAAGGGCATTAGGTGGAGGAATGGGATGATTAGATTTGTGATTCAGAAAGATTACACAGGCTGCAGTATGAAAACTGGTCAACTCTTCTCATCCACATTTGTCAAAAATCTTACCAATCTTTCAAAACCTAGTTCACATGTTCCCTCTTCCACAAATGCCCTCTCTATTATTCTCAACCTCTTAGTTGAAATTCACCCGTGTCCAGTTCACCCTACAAAACAGAGAACTACTTAAGGCTATAAATCTCTTAAAATTGGGAATCATGTTTTTCCATCCTCACAGGCTCCACAGAATAAGTCTAGAGAAGGACTTAATAAATGTTCACAGATTTATATAGGTACTGAAAAAAATTTTTTAAGAAGGAACAAGTGAGCCAATCAATACTTGTTTGGGACTCAAGTCTTCTTTTATACTGAGCTTATCTGCAGGCCTCAAGATGTGTGTGATTAGGCACCACAGGAGGTTTCTCCCCAGCTCGGAAAGGCTCTGACCTGCCTGGAGTGCTGATGTCGAATGAGCCTGTCTGGGGAGACAGGCCCTGAGGCCGGCCAGCCAGCCTGGTTTATTGTCACAAAGCTTTAATAATACCCTGCAACTCCTAGAAGCCAAGCGTGGGAGCTTCCTTTTCATCGCACACAATACATTGAGAGCTTTACCTTCAGTGAACTATTGATGTATGAGAATGAATGATAGTAATCGCTTTTTCTTTTCTTTTGAAAATTTTGCCCATTAAATATATATTTTCCTGAGACTAGGCAATTCAGTATTATGGAAATAAAGAGCTTGCATTTAACACCTGTCTATATATTGAAGCTATTTCCTAATTTAAAATAAGTTATGAGAAAATGTCATATATACAAAATAGAAAAAAGCATCTAAAGAAAGACTGGAAAATTTCTGTGACTTCTATGGAGTCTATAACCAAGAAAAATGGGATTTGCCAAATAATTAAAAAAAATAATTTCACAGGTGCACCCTTGAGGTTCAGGTGGCTGAGACACCGGTGAGTGGACCACGCACAGCCCGAGGACCTGGGTTTGAGATCAGGTGAAAAACCGAATGACCCACTAAATAAATAAACATGGCTCTTCCTTCTCTTCCTTCTTTAAATGCTTCTTTCTCTTCTCACTCCCTCCCTCCCTTCCTCTCTTTTAAAAAATGTTAAGTTCACTGGGTATTAATTAAAAATTATTCTGAAAACAGATACTGCCTCTGGGAGTGTGGTGGGGACAGGAATTGACTGAGAATGGCCATGAGAGAACTCTCGAGGTGACAGTCATGTTTTATAATTCAATATTGGATGCATACATGAACAAGTTTATCAAAACTCACTAAATGCTGTTCTTATGATTTGTTGACTTCACGGTGTATGAATTTTGTTATGAGCAGCACCGCTTGTCCCCTTGTCTTCTACACAGCTCATTCTCCTAATCTGACTAATTATTTTAAAGACTTTCTTAGAGCAGTGTTAGGTTCACAGCCCAGTTGAGAGGAAGGTACAGAAATGCCACATATTCTTCCTGCCTCCCATGCACAGCCTCCCCTACTCCAGAACAGTGCCTCTTAAAACTGAAACCACATGGACACAGCATAATCACACCGAGTCTATGGTTTACTGTTGCTATCGCTTTGGAGGATATTTTGAACTCCAGGATTATACTACCTTCATTTTTGTTCTTAATTCTCACGATCGTTTTGGTTATTCATGGTCTTTTATGATTCTATACACACTTTTTAAAAATTGTTCTATTTCCTTTAAAAATGCTGATAGAATTTTGATAGGAATTGTATTAAATCTGTACATTGCTTTAGGTAATTGTCATTTTAACAATGCTAATTCTTCCCATCTTTAAGCATGGAATATCTCTCCATCTCTTTGTATCTTCTTCTATTTCTTTTAACAATGTCTTTATTTTTCCTTATACAGGTCTTTCACATTCTTTGTTAAGTTTATTGCAAGTAATTACTTTTGTTGCAATTGTAAATGTGACTTTTTGCTTTATTTCTTTTTCATCTATTTCAGTTAGAAACAAAGGGATATCAGACAGAAAAATAAAGCATATAAATATTCAGTTCTCTGGTACAAATAAATACATAGACAAACACAGATTTTTTTTTTCCAGAAAGGTGCGGGCAGGAATGAAGGTGAGTAAAGGCAAGTAGACAGGCAGGAAGAAAGAGGAAGAAGTATTTATTTACTTATTCATTAATTTTGGTTGCTCCCCTCACCCCTGGGATATGAACCTGGGTCCTTGGGATGTATGTGGACTGAGCCAATTGGATGTGACTGACCCAATGCTATTCAACCAGGGCAGGCCAAATAAAGAATTATTTAGTACCATAGTGTTGATTTATAAATCACTTTTACTCTAGTATATACTTTAAAAGATCACAGTATAAAATATAACTATATACAATTATGTAATGGATACAAAATGGAAAAAGATATAAGCTATGACATCAGTAACACAAAATAGGGAGGGAAATGTGAAAGGGCAGACTTTTTATAAGTGATTACAATTACATTGTTATCCTTTAAAGAACAGATGTTTTATGTAATTCCCAGAGTAACCATACAGAAAATACTTACAGAAGAGACACAAAAAATATGAGAAAGGAATCAAAGCATATCACTACCCAAAAAAATCAGGGATATACCAGGAATTCAGCAAAAGCAGAAGAGACAATACTACAAGACATAGAGAAAGCAAGTACCAAATGGCAATAGTAAGTCCTTCCCTATAAATATTTACTTCCAATGTAAATGGCTCAAACTCCCCAGTCAAAAGAGAGAGGATCAAATGGATTTTTTAAAAAAGCAACAACAACAAAACCGGATCCAACAAGAGACTAAGTATAAGGACACACATAAGTTGAAAGAGAAAGGACAGAAAAATCTATTTCATGCAAACGATAACCAAAAGAGCCAGGTCGCCCATACATAGATCAAAGTAGATGTTAAGTCAAAAACTGTCCCAAGAGACAATATATAATGATAAAAGGGAAATTCACCAGGTATATATTATAGCAATTATAAATATATATGAATCTAACATCAAAGCGCTCAAATACATGAAGCAAACATTGACAGAACTCAAGGAATAAATACAGTAACAATAATAGTAGGAGGCTTCAATATTCCTCACACTTTCAGTAATGGATGGAATGACCAGACAGAAGATCATCAAAGAAAGAGAGGACTTGAACAACATTAGACCTGACAGACATACAGAATACTCCACCCAACCAGAGTGGAATACAACTTCTTGAGAATTTCAGGAATATTCTCCAGGACAGAGAAAAAAATAAAGTCTTATGCAATTTAAGAAGGCTGAAATCATACCAAGTAAGTTTTCTCACCACAATAGAATAGAACTAGAAATGAAAAGCAAAAGACAAATCACAAAACTCGCAAATACATGGAAATTAAACAACAAAACTGAATCACCAATAGACCAAAGAAAAATCACAAGGAAAACAAAAAGTATTTTGAGACAAAAATGAAAAGGGTTAAGAATATGGCTAATTATTCCATGATCAAGTTTAGTGAAAATAATATGACATTTGTAATGAGTTGACCTGGGATTGAAGCCCCAGCGTTACCATTTATCGGCTGTGTGACTAGATAAAATATTTCAAGCAATTCCATTTACTAAACTGTTTAAAAATGGCATATGGAGTGCTCTGGTGACTCAGGTGGTGAATGGGCAGTTGGGGCGTGGACTGTGTAAGCTGTGGACTTGGGTGTGCAACCTGTGTTTGGAAGAAGCCACCAAAATAAATAAGCAAATAAATAAAAGTGCTTCCTTCTCGCCTCCCTCCCTCCCTTCTTTCCTATGCGTCTTCCTCCTCTCCCTTCCTTCTTCTTTCAAGAAAATAAGAGAAACATAGTTTCTTTATAACACTGTTGTAAAATCGGATTAATAATATATTGATGGAACTTACAAGTCGGAAGACTGGAAACGTCAACTGCTTTTTGCCCTCTTTGCTGCCATCATCAGCACTCACCCTTCCTCTAGTATGGCTGTTGCTCAGGTCTCCATGTGCTGTGCTGCAGCTTTAAAACTGCATTTCTGGCCCGTTTTAACATGGTTGTTCATTTCATGTTCTAAAGAAAAGAGCTCTGAGCACTAAACTTAAATTATAAAACCTAACTCCCCATTTGCAGTCACTAGGTACATAACATGGCAAAGACAAAAGCAGTCTGTGCTCTGCCTAGCTCTGAGGTTTGCTGAGCTAATGTGTGAACAGAAATGGAAAAGCATGTTTAAAATACAGTGATGATTATAAAAATTATCCTTTATATTTGGCACATGATAGGAAAGTAAGGTTTCGTGATAAATACATCATATATACACCTAATCCACAAGTATTCACCTTAAGTAGACATCTTTAAGTAACACAGAAGTTGCTTTCTTCAATAAAGACCAGTGTTGCTAAGAATTCAAGGGCACAATGATAGCATTACCCAGAATGTTTCATGAAAATGTTCTCTGAATTCTTTATTTTCCGAAGTTAGAAATCTTATTAATTTCTTCCCTGCTACCGATATGAAACTTTATCTAAGACGCCTGGATCACACAACCCCCTCACTCTAAGTTAATGACCTTTGGAAAAGGGAAAGAAAACCTTTGTGTTCTCTCTCTCTAGCATCTATACTGACCACCTTAACCCTTCAATTCTGGCTCAGAGGACAAAGGCCCCTTCTTTGTACCAGTTTACTGATACAATTCCCTCCTGCTTCCTCTAGGATTTAATGCCATTAGTAACTCCCCATACTATCCTATCTTCAGTCACAAAGCAGCAGACAGCAGCTGTCCTCGGAGAAGTCCAGGCACTTTACTTACTAGACAAAGACTTTAAAGCCACCAATAAACAAGTTAAAAAACTACAGAAATACAGATTAACGAATTAAAAGGAAGTATGAGAATGCTGACATGCCAACTGGAGAATGTGGATGAAAAAATAGAAATTAGAAAAAAGAACCAAACAGTCTGAAATTAAAAAGTAAAATCGCTGAATGAAAATTCATTAGATAGCAGATGTGAGCTGACAGAAACAGTGAATGCCAAAAGGGATCACTTGAGGTTGGTTACCCAGCCTGATCATCAAAAACAAAAATCAGTGCCTCAGAATCCTACATATACATATCAATGAAAGTTTAATTTATAAATTAGCACAGTAAGAGGTTAACAACAATTATCATAAAAGTTATGTCAATGTGGTCTCTCTCAAAATATCTTACTGTATGTAACATTTTTTGGACCACAGT
Source organism: Solenodon paradoxus (assembly GCA_004363575.1). NCBI lineage: Eukaryota > Metazoa > Chordata > Mammalia > Eulipotyphla > Solenodontidae > Solenodon > Solenodon paradoxus. The sequence continues at coordinate 111,190 of RJWH01003345.1, read as the reverse complement.
CGACCCAGGGTAACTGAACCCGCAAAAAGTGAAATTGAAAATAAGGGAGGGTCTACTATATTATATTCAATTGATGTTAAGATCATAAATAATTTGAACCTTAAAATAAGGTTCTTCTCAGTCAGAGGCCATTTGTATTTATACACTTAAGATGTTACTAGGTTAGTATAAACTAAAGGAAGAAAAAGAGTCCCTTGTGGGACTGAGGATACACAGTGGTCTCATAGGCATTCTAAACATTTTTTTTTTTGGTAACTGTCACTTTCCAAGAATCAAAATACGTAGAAAGTAAAGGGTCTCAAAATATGAGTTGTCAGTAATATGGTAGATTTTAAACATCACCCCATCTCTGATCTCTGCAGATGTACCAAGTATCAATCATGGGAAACTAGTTTAAAGTCTATTTCATTTGAAAACTTTTCAATTAAATGGTAACATTAAGAGGAATAACATTATTTCATATGTCACTAAAACTTCATAGTCAGCAGGACAAGTAGCCAAAGAGAATATTTCTGTAAAGTTTGAGATTCAATACTTCCCTTGACATCATTTCTTAGTCGGGGCACACAAGCAGGCAAGCTGTCACTTACAGCCCCTGTCATTTCTTGTTCCAGTTCATTAAACTCTAGGCTTCCCCAGAAATACACAACCTACTTGGAGATTCTTCTGCCAGTCAGAAAAATCAATTCCAAGGAAGCAGAAATTGATATGCAACTCTGAGTGGGCATGAAGGCCATAATAAATTGCCACCTACACATGGAATTATATTTTGTAGATTGACAGCGTATGGGCAGAAGCAGGAGCTTATGAACAGACTTTACAGTTAGGGCTTATTTCATATCGACTGGTTTCTCTTTGTCTGCCAAAGAATGGATCAAGTTCAGAAACTGAAGCCAAGTTGGCACTCCTTTGTCTTTCTCTCTAAAAACACCCTAAATAAGTTAGGCAGTATAGCCACTTTATACCACAGGGGCTTGATTTAAAAACTTGGTTCTCTAAATTGTTTTGCCTCTTTTCTTCACAGTAATACTTAGCATTCTAGGACTCAAGAGTCACATTTATAAACACATATTTAAAACACCACTGATCCCCAGAAAAAGAAATCAACATGAGTAATGCATGTCCCAGTGATGACCAGGATACAATATCCTAAAGCAGAAAGAGAGGGCTTGAAATAATGCAGTTGAGAGACTCACATTTGACTTAATCTGAGGGAGGAGACAAACATTAAAAGGAATTCAATTCAGCCTTCCTTTTAACTCTGAGTGAGTCCCTTGGGACTGCAAAGGCAACATTTAGCTTTCAGTAGTGTGGCTGCCAGGAGAGGAAAGAAAGGATTTTGCACCTCCTTTTCTCTCTCCTTCTAAAGCAGTGGGCAAAAAGTCTGCTTTCCCAGTCTAAACATTGCCAAGGAACACGCAACGGAAATTACATGCATTTTCCTCCTAAAATGCCACCTCCTTTGTGAAGCTGTCTTGATTCCCTATTCAAGAACGCAAAGCTCCCTTCTCTACTCTATATCATACAATTTATACCTTCATTAATATTTGCAAACTATTTTTATGTGAATAAAGTGTTTATAGGCCCCCTTCTCTTACTAAACTATAAACTTCCCCAGCTTGGGGACCAAGTCATTATCTATCTGGTCCCCACAATGTCAGAGGTACAAAATAAATGCTTGATGAATGAATAAACATAGTGGTGTCAGCTTCATGATAACTGGAATGCTAGTAAAAAGTAAAAGCAAATGGGAAAAGAAACCACCCTTCCAAATTAACTACTCCCTCACACCCCCCACCCCAATCTCTTTTCTTTGTGTTTGGTGTCATGACTATGTGCACTGAAGAGGGAGACACATCTAGAGATGTCCTCCTGGGGTACATTTTATATTCAATGTCTATTTTCATAGCCCTCAAGGAAATTATCTTTCAAAGATTTCCTAGGTTAAAGTGAACTTAATGGGGAAAGTTCAGTCAGTTAAAAGTTATCTAAGATTTCTGCATGCTTTCAGACGTCTCAGAAGAAATTCTAAAAGCTGAGAGCATGACTCCAGAAGAATCTATCTACTAAACAGTTACTACCTATATAAATTGATCACGAAGATGAAAGAGGGAATCCTGAATTTTCTTTAACTGAGAAAGAAAGTAGCCTTTAGTTGTTAAAAAAAACAAACAAACCAAGGATCTAATCGCTGATTAATGAATGACAACTGTTGCAGGTACACAGAGTAAATGAAATTATCTGTCTGAAGAGAGAAAGGTCAAATTTAGGCTATGAAGGGCATCTCTAAAGAGATCTCTCTCCCTCTCTCTCTGTCTCTCTCACACAGCATGAGGACATGAAGGCAAGCAGGCAGGCATGCAAGAGGGAAGAGAATGGGGAAAGTATTTATTTATTTATTTATTTATTTATTTATTTATTTATTTATTTATTTAATTAGTTGTTCATTTTGGTTGTTCCCATACCCCCTTGCTCTGGGGTTGCAAACTCAGGTCCTTGCGCTTTATGCGGATTAAGCCGGCCAGAGCTGGAGACGTAACACCTGAGCCAAGAGGGCATTCCCAATAAGATTTTTCTACATCTATTTTCATCTGTTTCACATGCCATTTTTTCTTTTTGCACAGAAAGGTGCAGGCAGGAATGAAGGCAAACAGGTAGTCAAATGGCAGGAAGAGAGAGGAAGAAGAAACATTCATTCAACTTAGTTGTTCACCTTGGTTGTTCCCCCTGGTCTAGGGTCTCAAACCTGAGTCCTTGGGATGTATATGGATTGCATCCAGTGGCCTTATGTGCTAGCCTCACATGCTATTTTACAGCAGGATATAAGTTTTGTCAAAAGTTTGCCAACTGGTAAACTGGAAATTTCTAAACAATGATCAATTTCAAACACATTGTTCATGCTTTCCCTTCTAAGACAAACAAGATACTTAACTTTCACAGGGACAATTCCTAATGTGTTACTACTTAAAGGTACAGAGAAACATGGGGAATTGTTTGAATATAATAAAGAACTTTTGAGATAATTAGGGTTTAATCAAAATATGAAGAATACAAGGTTAAGAGCTGTTAGTTGACAGAAGTGAATCTCTGGCTTGGGATTTTTGTTTGAGTTGCACGTCAGGTTCACAGAAAAGTAATCAGAAACTAGACTGGCTGAAAATAAGAAAGACACTTGAAGTGAGAGGTGTGAAACTATGGGTTGTACTTGTGACTTGGTCTCAACAAGCTTGGGGACCTTGAGCAAATTCTTGAAACTCTCATCTGTAAAGTAAGGGACTAAAGTTTGATGATTTCTAAAGTCCCCTGTAACACTATCAATGTTTAATTGTCTAATATTGTCCCTTACATCACAGATGTGTTCATTCAACTATTTGAATATCTTTAATGAACATAATAAAGGGGAGTCTGCAACCTCAGTGTTTAAGAAGTCAGTGGGAAAATGAAGGTTTCACCCACAGTTCCTAGCACCAGGGCTCATTCATCTATCCCGGGTTTTAAACAAAGGTCAGGGAATGAGGAGGAAAAGGAGTAGGAGCAACTCCAAAAACACTCACAGAAGGAGGAGAGAGTAAATTTTGTTTCACTAATGTTTTATCGAGTGATCTCAGTGTGCCAAGTATGTGATGGACACTGGGGGTCCTGGGGTGAGCTGGACAGATGAGGCTTCTAATGAAGCTTACTTATTGTGGGTAGAAAAGAAAGAAAATCAGGTTAACAAAACAATAAAATCCAGATGCTGACATCCTATGAAGGAAACCGAGCAATAATGAGATGAGAGTGAAGAAAGTCAACATAGAAGGGCTATGAAACACACTTGGTGACGTGGTGGAGGGTAGGGTGCGTGGGCATATATCTGAGGAATGGGGAACCTGCACATGAATTTATTTTAATGTGCAAATACGTTATTGCAATACAAAAACAGGAAAGAAAAAACCGAGATAAAAGGTCCAGCCAGAAAGCAGCAGGTACCTGCTGAGGCTGGAAAGGGCTGGTGCAGACCATCTGCTTGGCTGGAGTTTGACAAGCACAGGATTGGAGGAGTCCGGCCCGCAAAGGGCGGCTGTGCTGGGAGCGTCTGGAGACTTTGGGGACTGTCACGACTCGGGTGTAGGGTGCTCCCGTCTAAGCTGGGAAACCCTGCACTAAGGGGCCGCGACTGCCTAAATTTTGGTTTTGGTCACCAGGATATAAATTCCTACTTTCACCGACTGGCACCCTTTTTGTCCCCTTGGCTGCAGACACAAAAGCCCACTGTGTCATCCACTCTCAGGAAGTCCCGCGGAAGCACGGGCAGGGGACGGGGCGACCCCGCAGGGCAGGCAGGCGGCGGTGCAGCCGGCTGAGGATGGCGCGACGCAAGCTGGGGTCACTCGGGGGCCGTGGGAACGCCGTCGGGGCGGACCCTGCCGCCGCCCCTCGCCCTCCGGGCTCCCGCCGCGGCCCGCGCGGCCCTCACCTCCACGGGCAGCACCGCCTCACGACGCCCGGCGGCTGGCGGCCTCGAGGGACGCGGCCCCGCAGGGCGGCAGCGAGCACCCGTCGGCGTCCGGGTGCGGCCGCGCGGGCCCTCCAGCCAGGCGCGGGCTCTCGGGCCCGGGGACGCCGGGCCAGCCCTGGGCTGGGCGGGAAGCGCGGTGCGGGCAGCCGGAGGGCGAGCAGTCGCGAAGCTCCGCCCGAGCCGTCGGCGCGCTGAGGGCCGCGTGGGGCAGGGGCGTGAGGCGCCGCCGCCGCGCGCGCCTCCTTGCTTATTTGCATATTCATGAAGCTGAGCGCGGCAGGCCTCCCGGGCTAGCTGAGGGAGAATAATGAATTATTCATGATGCCCTGCCCCGCCCAGAGGACCTCGTTGATTATTCATGAGCCCGAGAGGCGGGCTGGGACCGGAAAGGCCGTTGCCGCCCGCCGGGAGAGGCGCTGACCCGCCGAGGTGAGGGCGGTGCGGACCGCTGGGGTGGGAAGACGGGGCGCGGGCCGTCGCTGGGCGTCTGCGTTCACTGAGTTTGTTCCGGCGGCTTCAAGTTCTCCTGCGGCGTCTGGCTGAGGAGGCGCGCGAGGGCGACGGTGGGCGTGCGGCGGGCGCGGCGCGGGCGACACGCGTCCGCCTCGAGGCAGCTCTAAATTCGTGTGGGGAAAGGAGTTCATCTTCGTGGGGTACCCGGGCCAGTGGGTCTCGGAGATTTGGGGTGTGTCTCAGGGGATTTAGGGGGACTTAGGGCCTGTTGGGTTTGGGGGTCTGTCTCAGGCTTTGAGGGTCTATCTCAGGGGTTTGTGACTGTCTAGGGGCTTTGGGTTCTGTCTTAGAGAGTTTCGGGGTCTGTCCAGGAGATGTGGGGTCTCATGCGCTTTGGGGGTCCGTCTGGGGTCGGGTGCTCTCAGGAGCTGTTCCCCGCTGGCTCCGACCCAGAGGCGGGGGAGCCCGCGAAGGATCGCAGGGCCTCTCGCCCCGTCCAGGCTTCGACGGGTGACCCCAAACGGTGCCCGGAGGGGCGTGTCCACCTGCCCCCGCAAGAGGAGCAGAGCTGGGACAGGTGGTGCCTTCCAGCCTGCGTGGGCTGCTAGAAACAAAGGACGAGGTGGTCTTGCCCCCAAAGGAGTTTCTATCATATGATTTCTGCCCCCCACCCCCCCGGACCGCGCGTCTCCTGGGAGGGGAGCCGTAGCTCACACCTGCGCGATCCTACACGTGCTTCGCACCTGTCCTCCACCTCCAAGTGCCCAGTGGGTGGATAATTGCAGGCGCCTGGAGAAGATATTACAAAACCAAAAGAGCATGAACAAAGACTCAGTTAATACAGTGGAAATCATTTGCTCCGAGTGAACACCGCGTAGGAGACTTATCAGGGCCAAATGGGATTTGTTAGAGTGTTAATAATAATTGGAGGCAAGACATGAGAAACTGCTGAGTAACCCCAGAACCCTGTATTGGCCTTCAGTTTCTTTTTCTTTCTAGATTTAACTCCACTTTTTAATATTTGTGTATGGTGCAAGAGGTAGGTTGAGGATTTTAGTTTATTTGCCTGTGGATGTCCTATTGTTCTGGCACTGTCTGATTGAAAAGACTACCCTCCACCCATTGAATTGATTTTCCTTCTTAAAAGTTTTTATGAACCTGGGTCCTTGGGCTCTACGTGGTCTGAGCTGCCTGAGTTGCCTGAGCCACAGGGTACACTTGACGCTTCCCCTTCTTTAAAATGAAGGAACTGGATCACTTCTCCCTCCACTCTTCCCACTCTGTGAACCTATTGAACCCATTTATGTTGGTTTGCATTCCCTTTAAGCAAAGCCATCATGTGTGTGTAAAGAAGGTCATCTACATGCATTTCAGAATCCACCTATTGGATATTGTCCACTTGACAAAGAATTTCTTGTAAAAATTGGTTTTGAAAGATTGGGACAGATGGGTGGGGAACATGAGGAAATCAACTTTCATTGTCTTTGGCAAACATAATAAAACTTTGGTTTTTGCTTTCCCCAGAATGTCCAAAAAGAAAAAGAAAAGGTGACTTAGACATTAATAAATTAAGCAACAGCTAGTTATTAATTTTTATCTGAGACTTAGAGTCAAATATAAAATAGTGAAATACTAAGCAATTGTGTCACCATTGAAAACAGGGCAATTGAGGTATGCCCTGATGGCCTAGTAGTTTAGTCCCATATATCCCAAGGTCCCCAGTTTGCATCCCAGAGCCTGAGGAAACAACCAAAATAAACAACTAAATAAAATGAATAAAATTCTTTTTTTCTCCTCTCTGCCTGCCTGCTCTGCTCACCTTCTTTCCTGCCTGTATCTTTCCTTAAGAAACAAATAAGACAGTTGAGATGTTGGTCCAGAGGTAATCCCAGAGTGTGTCTTTATCTGAGAAAATACAGAAATCTTGCCTCTTTGTCAAGAAGATCATAATCCTTGTCATGGAGTTGGACATATCAAGCATTAGAATAGCTGTGTTGATGCCCTGTGAAGTTTCAGATGCTTGTAGGTGCAATAAACATGCAAATATATAAGTGAAAGACATTTGAAAGTTAGAGTTCTGTTCTCAAAACCATAATTAAATTCTCCTGGTTTTTAGATAATGAATCAGACAGAGCAAGGTGATGAAAGAAATACATCAGAGCTGTTCTCTGAGAGTGCGTGACCTGTACAGTCACAGCTCCTGGGCAATCAGCATGTGTGCTTTCAAAATTCAGCTGGGATTGTGCTTGAATGGGAGACCTCCACAAATACCTGCTTCACAGGAAAACAACAGTAGCAATAGAATAGTTAGACGTTGAAAGGAGCCTGACTTTAAAAAAAAAAAAATTAAATCTTTTTTTACCTTCCTAAAGCAAACTTATTCTAGAACACCAGAAAGTCATTATCATGATTAGGAATAAGCTACAACCTGAACAATTAGTAAGAAGCTGGTAGCGATTAATTTTAGATGAAATGAAAAGCAAAGGGAAATTTTATTTTGGATAGCCACTGTAGAAAAATTCCTGAATTATGAATAAAAATTTCTTGAGTTCTGCCACTAAATGGCTGATTGATCCTGGATAACTCAATACTTTCTCTGGACCTAATATTTTCCTCATCTAGAAAATCAGATATTTGGACTAGATGACTTTTAAAGTTCCTTCTACCCCTAAGTCTTCTGTAATTTTTTTCTAGACCCTTAGTTCTTCTTTGTTCCTATGGTGCTTCTCTATTGACCCGGGAAATATTTATTGAATACTTGTTTTGTTCCAGTAATGTGATGGTGCTGAAGACTGAAGAATGAACTAAACCAGACACAACCCTATTGGCTGTATGGCCATATGTCATTCCATTTACATGAATAACCCCAAATAAGCAAATTCATTGAGATGAAAATTTGTTTAGTGGTTAAAAGGAGCTGGAATAGGAGAGAATGGGGAGTGATAGCTAATGGGTATGGAGTTTCTTTGGGGGTAAGAAAAATCTGAAATTAGGTAATAGTGATGGTTGCAAAACTTTGTGAATATATTAAAACCTGTTGAATCTTACTTTAAAAACTTTTAAAAATAATGTGAGATAGACATAATTTTTACCCTCATGTTAGCTCACGGTAGGGTAGAGGAAGATACATAAATGCAACCACCATGAATATATATTGCAGTGAACAAAAAATTCAGATTGGTGGTAGTGGTGAATCAGGAAATAATTCCTTGAGAAAATTATACTAAGCCGTGTCTAGGAGATGTTGGAATTGAGAATGGAGGAGGATATTTTGGGCAGAAGAAATGTTGCAAAAGCCTGAAAGCTAGAACACAATCCTTTAGGGTAATCAAAGTAAGACTAGCTGATAAAAGGGTAAGGGAAGGGACTCAGATGACTGAGGTGATGGTGTGTGGACCACATAATAACTCAAGGAACTGGGTGCAAGATCCAGAATTGGGGTGAAAAAACAAAATGAATGATTGAAGATGTTTCTTCCTCCCTCCCTCCCTCCTTCCTTTCCTTCCTTCCTTCCTTCTTTCCTTCCTTCCATTTTTCTTCCTTGTCCTTTCTTCCTCTCTAAAAAAATTTCTTTAAGAAGAAAGAGGAAGAAAGCATAAAGGAAAGTGATTAGAGATGTGCTTAAGGAGTTATGAACCAGGAACTGAAACTTTGGTAGGGAGTTTGAATTTTATCCTGAAGGCACTGAGTAGTCAACTGAAGTTTTTCAATCTAGGAAGTAACATTATCAAATTTGTGATTTAAAAGGAAGCCCTGGCTACGGTACAAATAATGGACTGGAGAAGGGTAAGACCAGTGATAGGCAGACTGGGAGTTGTAGCAGTTCAGGCAGAAGGTGAAGTGATCTGATCTAAAGCAGAGATGGCCAATACATGGATAAATATTTGAGAAATATTAAGGAGATTGAATCAGAAAGAGAGAAGGAACAAAGTTGAGTCAGGTAGGTTTTAGGCTTGAACAGCTAGGTAATATATGATATTCTCTGAGCTAGAGAACAGAATAGGATTTTGGGGGAAAGAATTTACGTTTGGATGATGTGTTGTGTGTTGGGCATATCAAAGTGGAACCGTTTCATAGAAGTTTAGATCTACAGCTCCCCAGAGGGCTGGGGATAGACATGGAAGAATAATTAGAACAGAAATAATGGGAGTATATTTGTTCATCCAGGGAGTGTGTTTAGAAGTTAAAAAAAGAAGAAAAACTCCTAGGACAGAGCCCTGAAGAACACCAAAAACACCAAAAGCTATGAAACGGGGAAGGGAGGGAAAAAGTCTTAGGACAATGAGAAGAAAAACTGGGAGACTGGAGAAAAACCAGAAATTCAAATACTAAGATTTTTTTTAAAGAGCAGGCATGCTTCGTTACATATAATGAATGTGTCAGTGTTCCGAGTGTCTTACAATGACTCTTTAGTCCTTATAGCAACCTTATGAATTAGGTATTATTACTTTTCCCACTTCACAGATGGGAAAACTGACACATACAACCTGTTCAGGATTATATGGTGAGTGAATTACAGATCTGTACGTGTTCCTAGGTTAGTTTGACTCTGGAGGAGTCCGTGTTCTTAACTATTATGTTACCTTGTGAGATGAAGACATACCCTGATAAAGTTAAATAGTCCCACCCTAATAGTTGAATGTGTTATTTCCATTTTCAAAAAGGAAACTGAGGCCAAGAGAGATTAAATAATTTGACCAAGTCACATAGCTACTAAGCATTTGAGCAGAATCTGAATCCAGTTTCCTTAATTCCAATGCCTTTTTTTTTTTTGCAAGTTATGCTGCTGATTATTTCCCCCCATATACATACTTATTTGTATAGTAAATTTAACTTATTTTGTAAGTGTTAATTCCTTAAGTATTTATCAAATGCTAATGATAACTAGTTTGAAATCCTTTCTCAAGAGCAAGTACCCTGATATCTCAGAGTTTTTAATGGTAGTATCAGTTTAAGCTAGGCATTCTAAAAATATGGCTGTAGTAATTAATTGTGTTCTAATTGATACTATTTTCAGTGGTTGATTCTCTAGACATGCCATTAGAATGTCTTATCATCAGAAGGAAATTATTGAAAGTCCCCAATATAGGAAACTTTTTAAAAATCACTATGCTTCTTGTTTATTATCTCTAAGACTAATAGCTACTCCAGTAGTGGGTAGTTTACTGTGGTCTTAAACTCTTGTAGGTACTTACTCATCCCATTGTATTTCTTGAAATTTTAAGGGAGGCAAATGATATGTTGAGTCAGGTTAGAAGGTTATACTCAGAAATGAAAGTTATATTCCGAAGTAAAAAATATATACCTTGGGATTTTTAAGGACCAAAGGACTAAGATAGTTTTCAGTCTCATATAAAATATTGTAAAAGATTGCCCCCTAGAGCTGCTCTGAAGAAGTAATTTGAGAGAAATTAAATAATCCTCTATAAAAATCTCTATCACCACCTTGTGCAGATGCCTTCAGAAATTCTGTCCTCATATTTGCAAAACCTTCCGGATGCTTGCAGTGAGTCTATACAGAGAAACAAGTCACAGGCTATCACAGGTGCTCTAGAATGAAATTTCTTTAAGTGGTTATTTGAAAAGTGTTTTTCTCAGAATGCCACAAGGCCTGAAAGAAACCCCATATGAAATTTAATTAAGGCCTTTGAAAGGAAAAAGGGAAATTTGCTTTTTGTAATATTAGTGAAGCAGTGGAAGTAAAAACTAGATACCTTTAAACTATTGTGATAAAATGTACATAAATATAAAATTCACCTCAACCCTTCTCAAATGAGCAATTCAGTGGCACTAAATGCATTCACAATGTTGTTGAGCTATCACCACTAACCATTTCCAGAAACTTCATCATCCTGAACAGAAGCTTTGTACCCATTAAATTCATAATTTTACCTAGCCTTTGATCACCTCTGTTCTATTTTCTGTCTCTCTGAATTTGACTACTTTAGGTACTTTAACCTCATATAAGTGGAATCATGCAGTATTTTCCCTTTTGTGTCTCACTCAGCATAATGTTTTTGAGGTTTAACTGTTGTAGCAATATTTCGTTACTTTTTAAGGCTGAATGATATTCCATTGTATATACCACATTTTAAAAATCTGTTCAACTGCTGATGGACATTTGGATGTTTTCACCTTTTAGCTCTTGTAAATAGTACTGATGTGAACATTGATATACAAGTATCTGTTTGAATCCCTGCATTGTTTTTGGTATATACAAGTGGAATTACTGGGTGATGTGGAATTTCTGTTTAACCCTTGATTTGCTACTATACTGTTTTCCACAGCAACTGCACCGTCTTGCATACCCCTGGCAGTGTGGCACATGGATTCATTTTGTCATATCCTCCCCAGCACTGGTTGTTTTCCATTTTTTTTTTGAAAAAACCATCTTATGGGTGTTAAATGTAAACATTAACTTTTGTGCTGATTTTATAAATCAGTTACACACGAAGTTACCAAGAAATGTTTTTTAGCCCCTGCTGTGTGCAGAGCTCTGTTATACTCTGAGGGAATAACAAGGATGAATAAAATATGAGTATTATGAGACTTTATGTGGTTTTCAATTTATTTTTCTTCTCCATATGTATTTGGGAACAGGTAACTTCAAATTAGATTTTCATTGGGTGGTTGAAAAAGTAAAATAAAATCTTTATGCCAAATTCATAGAAAATTGATAGAGAGATATGGGCGTATATTAAAACAGTTTTCCAAAGAAAACAGTCAATTTTATGGTCATTCAGAAAATTCACAATAAGAATTTCCCCAACTTAAATTCATTTTATAGTGAAGATGGGGTCTGATACAACTATTTTAGTGTTCATTCTTTCTTTGCCTCTTCAGAATTGAGCTTGGTTAAATTTCTCTCTAAACTGAAGAATCTGGGAAACCATTTATACTTTATCATTGATTTCAGTTTTTTTCTTCTTTATAGAATTTTTCAATTCCATCTTGAGGCAAAATAAGAGAAGTATTAAAATGTTAGCTTAGCAAGGTCTCTAATGAATTTTTTTTTACAGGTTAGACTTGTTAAAAGAGCCTGATACATTCCCGTGATGGCCACTGCTCAGCTCTCTCACTCCATCAAAATTCACAAGACATCTAAGGTATTTATTAAGAATTAAAAGAAAATCGATGACTGTTGAGAGAGTTTATTCAGAATCTTTTGTTTTTGTTTTTTTTTTTAAACAGTTACTAGTTAATTGACATAAAATATTCTGGCAAAGTATGTCTGCATTTTAACTGCCTAATGGACTGAGAATGTTCAGAAAATTAGAATAGATCCCTGCAAAGTAATTTTGCAGCCTGTTAATTTAATGTTTATGTATTTAGATTTCTGAAGTGAAAGAAATCAGAAGCAAAAAATGTTTAAAGAGAAAGGTTCTTTGTTAAGTATTCACTTCAGGAAGTTCAGCAATTTGGAAACTTCTGATGCACACCATGCTATAATTATAAGAACTGAAAGCGAACACTGAATCTTGGCCGAGGGACCCTCGGAGAGCCTGCCAGGGTCAGGCAACCTTGCTGGGTTCACCTGGACAAGCTTATATTGTTCCATGATGTTCATTCATGGATCATTTGTTTATTGAAAGTCAATATTGTACAATAAAATATAAATGTAATATGGGGTTATTCTCTGTGAAAATAAAAAAAAAACTTAATCTTCCAGAAATTTATAACCTGGTTAGGGAAATAAGCTTTATAGAGTTAAGTCCATATACAAAGCAGTATATTTGAAAAAGAGTAAAACAAAATGCATTATAGAAATTTTGAGATATTTCTATAGATTAAAAATATTGGCATATTCCTCATGAAGGAGATAGAATTTAAGGTGGACCTTGAATAGTGAAAAGGATCTGGTTAAAGAGAATAGAATGCCTTTAAGGAAAAATCTAGCATACGCCTTGACTCAGAATAAGAAATTAGTGTGGCATGTTTCAAATATCGAAGAATCTATCCTCACTGGAGCGAAGTGTCATCATGATGAACAGAAGTAGGAAGTAAAATTGAATGGAACTTTGGGGACAAATTAATATGGATCTGAAAAGTCTGACTAAGAAATTTATGCTTCACTATGCAATCAATGGAAAGTCAGTGGTTTGAGCAGGAGCATGAGTAAAATAATTGTTTTAGGAATAGTAGGCTATAGCAGAAATAGGAAAGATTGAAGTCGAAGGAGATTTAGGGCAGAGAGAAAGTGGTCATCTTCCTGGCTTGCATTCAATATACTCACCAAGCAGACTCATGATCTCATATAAGTTGTTTCCTAAGTGTGCTTCTTTCCTGGCATGGGGAGTGGGTGGAGGATGCTGAACTGGGATATGAATTGCAATCAGCTTGGTAGTTAATTTTTGCCTCACTTCTCCCACTCTTGAGTTGCCGCTTTACTTTGATAGTGTGTTAATGAACAGAAACATTAAGTTTAATATAGTCATCAATATTTGGGAAATAATTATAATATACACATTATAATGACACAATATTTTGTGTTTGAGTTAAAGAAAAAAGCAAATTGTGACATGATGATCAAATTGATGAAATGAAGAACTTAAACAACATAAACTATTCAGTAGCAAATAGCCTTTATTCAGGATGGCTGTTAGTTGGTAGATTCTTCTTATATACTGAAGAAAAATGTATCTGTCTGTCTCCTATGACATTGCTAATATGGCACATCATTCTTAAGGTAGACTGTTCAATCATTTAAGAACAATTGTATAAATCATTTAATATGTTGTACGTATTTGCGCATATATGTACACATATATACTTTAGAAGAAAATTAAGCATTCATATAGAACATTAGTATTTAGCAAAATTCTAGCTTAAGTAAAGCACAAGATGTGGTAATACATGGTAGTACAATAGTAGATGAATAATAGTTCTACATGATTAGAGGGTAGGGTGCCTAGCAGTGGATAAGGAGTAGGGGTAGGGGTGAGTGATGAGGCAGGAGAACAAGGCATGGATAAGATTTTCACAGTTCTCAAATGCCATACTAAGTTACTCTATTCCATATGAACTCTGGAAATGGCATAGATTTGTATTTCTCTCTCTCTCTCTCTGGAATAAAGGCAAGTAGGCACGCAGGAAGAAAGAAAGGGAGAGGAGGAAGAAGCTTTTTAAAATTTATTTAGTTGCTCATTTTAATTGTTCCTCCTATCCCTGGGTGGCAATCCTAGGTCTGGCTTTATGTGGACTACACCATAGCCACAGACTTAACACCTGAGCCATCAGGGTGTGCCTAGATTTGTATTCTTCAAAGTTAATTATGATGGCAATCGGAAGAACAGATTGAATGAAAAAAATTGTTGGTAGAGAGATCAGGAGCTACTGTAGTATTACAGGGGAGAGGTAAGTATGTCCTTAGCCAAGACAGTGGTAGTGAGAAAGGGAAAGGTGAAAATAGATTTGAGAACTCTTTTAGAGATAATTAATAGAATTTAGTGATTGGATATGGGGTATTCAGGAGGGAGAAAAGCCAAAGATGATTCTACTTCTATCCTGGATGATTGGGGTGGGTATGTATTAATTTGTCTAAGAATGAAACTTGGGATCAAGTTTACGTCAGTGGTGACAGAACTAAAGTAAGTTTGAGGAATCTGCAAAGGAGTCGAGGTGCAGATGTTCAGAAAGTAGAAATATAGATGTGGGGTTCAGAACAGAAATAAGGACTTAAAATCTCTGCATAGGCTGTAGATGAGATTACTCAAGAAGAGAGCACTATGAAAAGAGAAAAGGAATGAAGACAGAATCAAATAGGGGGACCAACATTTAGAGGACAGAAAAGCTGGGGAAAAAATGAGAGATTGAGATATACCTAGAGGGCTAAGTGAAAAAAACAAAAGAAAACAGTGTCATAGCAGCTGAGAGAGAAGAGGGAGAGTTTGGACAAAAGTGTCAAATGCTGTTAAGTTACATGGTACAAGGATAACTTGGTGACTTTGAAAAGTGTAATATAAAATGGAGTGGGTGAAAGATTACTGTGGGTTCTGAGGTTTGTATAAAAGGGAGGGAGATTACATAATTATAATGAAACTCCAGTTTTGCCTCACATCCATGGATCATTGTAAAATAAATTGTATTAGTTTCAAATTATTTGAGTATCTCTGCCTTTCTGCTCCGCCTTGCTTGTGTTGACCTCAAACAAAGGCAATCAATTATTCCAACAACCGACTGGGTTTGTTGAGAAACAGGGGAGAGGGCAAATTAAAGAGTGCTTTCATGGTAAAACCTTCCTGCACTTCCCTGAATCCAAGCTAATGACCCTGTATAATCCCTAGAGAACCTCCCCCTTCAGCATCATTTCTTGTGGGAGATGCAAAGAGTGTTGGATCCTATTGTTTGTTGCATTTACACTTGTGTAGACTCTCTGTGTAGCCTTCCCTCCTCATTTAAATAGGGTTCTAAATATTAAGGTTCATGCATCATTCAAAGGTCTATAAAGGTGTCAGATTTAAAGTCTTGAAAATATTTTCTTATCTCTGGTAATGGTATGATGGGATGACTATATTAAAGAATACTAATCTTCTTTATTTTTGTTCTTTTTTCAGGAAAAAGTTTTCCCATCCCAAATCACAAATGAACATGAGTCATTGATAATGGTGAAGAAACTTTTTGCTACTTCTATCTCGTGTATAACATATTTACGGGGTCTGTTTCCAGAGAGTTCTTATGGAGAACGCCATTTGGATGGTAAAGTTTATTTAAGTGATTACTTTGGCTGTTGTAGCCCTTTTCTCTATTTGGCAAGAGTAAACCTTTTATTTTTCAGAAAATGTGCTAATTCCAAGTTATGGGTCTGTTTTCAAGATCAATTTGCTAATTCACTTTTCATTTTAATTTCTTCATGTGTAGTGGCTTTACTTATAGAAACCATTGGTTCTGGCTGGATGCCAAATGACAGACTAAAGAAAAAGATCTCTGTGGACAAGCCCAGTAATTTTTAGCTCTACTTAGACAAGCAGCAGCAGCAGATCAGAATATATTTGGATGTTATAGATTTAAGCTATTTTGTGTCTCAATTTGTTTTTCAAGGTATGCTTTGGCATTGAGGAAGTTTAATGGAGTCAGATTTTTGGAAATCCTCTTCCTGTTAATACAAATAAATATACTGGAAAAAATCGTACTTATGCCAATACCATTTCTTGTTTAGCATAGATATTTAGGCAGTTATTCTTCTAATCAGCTCAGTTTTTTTTCTCAGTTGCCAGATCTTCTACTTTCCTTCCTTTTAATTCTTTTGTCTTAAATTTATAATCTCATTACCTTATATCACAAGATGTTTGCGATTCCTTTCTTTTCCTTGTGTTAAAAAATGTCCCTAGGACTCTTCAGTTTTTCAACATCTTATTATTTAAAAAGCTGGCTTGTTATAATAGATCAGAAAATCTGATTTGTCACTATGAAGGAACTATTATTTGGAAAATATAAACAGCTACAAGTTTCCTTATAAGATGTTATTTTTCAAAATCTAACCTTACTTTAAATTTCTCACATCTGTATTTAATAATATACCTTGGTATCATTCCAATTTAATTTTCTTAAACATTTGATTCTCTAATATGAACATCAGCGAAATGCTTGTGTGCTGTACAAAAACAAGATATTTGCAATTATGACAACCTTGTTTGTATTATGTCTTTTTTTTGATAGCATATAAATCTGTAATAGTGAATACGTTTATGTATAATTTAAGTTTCTTCTCTTGTTGGAACATAGAATTGGAAAATATATGTTGGGTAATTGAGCACTGTGTGCCAATCCCTACCCTAGGCATAACTTTATTTTGGGGAATAATTTTAACAGAAGCTATTTGTCTCCTCATTGTACTTATAGTAACATATATTGTAAATATGCTCAATATTCCTGTATCTCTCTTTTTGATAATCTCTAAATATTATACCAACATGGAATAATTTCCATAGTCCTCAATAGAGGTGACATCAATTTTAGGATAGGAAAACAATATGAAAAGATGAATACTTATACAAAGTCATACATAAATTTTTTATTAATTTTGGACTGATCTAAACCAAAACTTTTTTTTTTTTTTTTTAAAAAAAGGAATGAAAGTAGGCAGGCAGGGATAGAGAGTAGGAGGAAACATGTTTATTTAGTTGTTCATTTTAGTTTGCCCTGGGATGAGAACCCGAGTCCTTAGACTATCGGTGAACTGTGTCCCCAGTGCAGCTTAACACCTGAACAGTCAGGGCACACCTAAACCAAAACTCTTACTATGATTTTCTGTTCTTCCCTAAATATAGTAAGGTAGTCGAATCTCAGGAGGAAATTAATACTTGAGACTAATACTTAGAAAAATTTTTCTTCCTTCTTCATGGTGAAGGAAATATCAAAGAAATGGCTTGAGATTGAGATGTATAAAAGTTTTAAATTGTTCAGTGAAGATCATCTCAATGCTATCTTATGATTACTTAGAATTCAACAGAAGCAAAACAGTGATACAAATTGATTTTGTAAGTCAGTTCAATTGTTCAATAGAAGGGGAGACTAAACTGTAATCACATTCAGAGCTATGCTTATCAGCATAGGATTTATTTTTTAAGTAGAAACTTAGAGATTCAACATTTTAAGCTATAAAACTTAGTTGCATAAATAAAATAGTTAAAGAAAATACCCTTATTTAGCATCGATAGTTTTGATAAAATATTGGTGCGGTAATCATTTGGTAGATGAAAGTACACTGTTTCTGTTTTTGTAGACCTCAGTTTAAAAATCCTCCGAGAAGATAAAAAATGTCCTGGGTCACTACATATTATCAAATGGTAAGTAACTGAAATTCCATGAAAGTTGAACAACATTATTTTTATCATGACTGAAATTACTCATAAGATTTATTTAGCAAAATCATTTTTAATACCATTTCTTTCTTCCCTTCTCTCTTTTTAATAATTTCTTAGAAATTTATAACAATTATTCACTATTTTTGAAAATACTGATTTGGTTTTGTTTGTGAAGAAAATAGAATTGTATAAAGAATGAAAAATATCAGTAAAATTTGATTACTTATCATATGCATGTCAGTTTCCTAAACATTTTTGGGAGCCAAAAAGAAAAATAAGATTTGATTCTCTATCTCAAAATTGCTTACCTATTATTTGTAAAGTTTTATCACGATGATGCTGGGAATTTAAAAATGTGTTTAAATGAGAAAAGTAAAATGATTATCAATTTTCAAAACTTTACAACTAGTCCAAATTTGACATCAAACTTTTATTTCTTGACAGGATTCAAGGTTGTTTTGATGCTTTGGAAAAGAGATATGTAAGAATATTTAAAAATTTACACCAGGATCAAAGTTTCATCCTTTATTCCTTAAAAAAAAAATTTAGACTTTTGTTTTGTTTATTGTATTTTAAATGTACTAGTGCCTACATTTGTATTCATGAAACAGTTTTCTTTTATGTCTCTGTTGTCCTGTTGATGTCTGGTTTACATCAATTAGAAATGAAACCCTAATTTTTCTCTTTTACATACTCATATCTTTTGACCACAATATTTCCTCTGAAGTCACTGGAAAAGATCCACAGGATGTGGGACAGGGGAGACAAGAATCTGGCATTTAGCACTTTGAACATATTCAAAGCAGTGGCGATTCAAGTCACAGATATGAAAGGAAAAATAGACTCGAATAACTGATTTTTATTCTTAATTTATTTTGTTAACTATGTTTAGTGCAGGTATACAACCTGTTTCCTCAATAGAGCCATTATTGAAGCTCAAATTTTTTAAAATGCAGTTTGAATTTTAAGTTCATCTGACCTTTCTTGCTGCCCAAAACATCAACGAAACATATAAATGATACTCTAGTCCTAGTTAAAGAGACTGAGGTATGTAAATGAACTTTTACCACTGTGTCCTCTCTTTTATTCATCTGTGTCTTTTTTCTCTTACTCTTCAATTCCAATTCCTTTAAGAAATATTGAGGTGAGTAAGTTTTACATTGAATTATTTAGTGTCCTCATACATTTCTTTTTTCCTTGAACAGTGATTACTTATGATTTATTAAACACTAACCTGAGGGATACAAAAATAAAACAAATATGGGATTCTGTACACAAAGATCTTATAGACTATGGCAAAAGATAAATGATATTTATATGCAGGGCTGGCGATCAACTGTTGCCCATTGGTCCAGCTGTACCTGTAAAAATATTGAAATAAACTGTATGGGGTGACAAATAATTACTTTTTTGAGACCTTGAGTGATTGCTCCAACCTCCCCCTACTCTACCACTGTCTCTTTGGGGATATTCTGAATTGTTTCAGAAACTAGCAATTAAAAGGTTAACACTTGACACTGGGGAAGCCTCCAGGAACTGAACTTTAAGGCTAAGTTGGCATTCTTTCTGACTGGTTGGTACATATTGTATTGTCACTAATTTTTTTCATGTCAGTTTGATATTTTTCTATAAAAACATATTTTGAGTATAATCTCTATTATAAGTATTAATAGCCGTAATACTATTAGAAAGTGATGCATGCCAAAAGAAAGACACTGTGTGCAATGGGAAATATGCAGAAGGAGGAGTTATAGCTAGTGAGAGACGAGAGAAATCTTTGGGAGAAAATGACTTTTGAGCTTTGAAATCCCTTAGTATTTGGACAGATTGAAAGAGAGGGCCATCACTAACATAATGAACAGTGTTTGTTCCTTCTTCTTCATCCATTCATTTAGCAACATTTCCTGAGTGTCCATCATTGAGGGACTGTACAATATAGTTGACAGGTTGAATTTTAGAATGAGACAAGCAGAAATGAATCCCATTTCTGTCACTTAATACCTGTGTGACCTTGGGCAAGTAACCTACCTCTTGGTGTGCTTAGTTCCTTTACTTATAAGACAAAGATAAAAACATAAACTACTTTTTGGGGGTTGTTTGAGAGTTAAATGACTTAATTGTCTAAAGCAGTGGTTTTCAAATACTAGCTTGCATCAATCATCTGGAGAACTTGTTAAACCACACATTGCTAGGCTACATTCAAAATTTTCCTTTTAAAAAGTTGCATGTCAAACAAATTCTAGGTGATGCTAAAACTGCTGGTCTAGGGACCATTCTTTGAGAATCACTGATCGAAAATGTTTAGAGCAATGCCTGGCATAGAATAAGTACTATGTAGATATTAAGTCTTCCTTTCTTCTTTTTCTTCTTTTCCTTCATACTTTCCTCCTCATTTCTTGCCTATTTAATTGGTACCAGACATTATATCTAGGTAATGGACTTGGTGAGATAAAAGAAATTAAAGATTGACTTCCAGATGGTGACTCGATAGGACGCATTTTCGGGTTGCTCCCCACAGACACCAAATTAAAAAAAAAAAAAAACCCAACCAAAAAAAATCACCTGTTTTCCTGAGACAAACACCAAGAAACAACCAGTACTTCAGCTGGAGACAGAACAGCTGAAGACTAACGGTGGGTGAGGACACTGGCGCAGTTCTCAACTAAGCCACTGATTTGGATTTGAGATGGAGGTTAAGGGTCTCTGGATACGTGGTGGGGCAGAGACTAGGAATTTTGGGACCAGCTGTGGAGGCAGCAACAGGTGGGCCCAGTGGAGCTGAGACGTGGAGCCACGGAGGGCTGATTTGGGAGGGGGGTGAAAGGAGAGTCAGCGCACCAGGAGCTGCGCTGGAACCCGCGTGGTGAAATTGCACCTGGCGCAGCCATAAGCAGAAATCAACTCAAATCCCTCCCACAAACATTTCACCTCAGAGCCTGGGGTCTGCAGAGTGGAAATCCCACCCACCGCAAATCCCACCAATCAGGTGCCCCACCCCCTGGAATATTGTGAGAAGCCTCAAATGCTACCTGCCAGCACCACCTGTGGGTAGAGGTGAAATTGCAGCCTGATTGCCAATACTGGGCAATTCAAACCTGCACGCCAGGGAAACTGAACCCTCAGAAATATAAACAGAATGACAAACAGAGCAAAACACAGAAAAATATACGTGATATGATGGATCCAATCAAAAACTTGGGGAAATCTGAATACAGCAGATGTATATAAATTACCTGATGAGGAATTTAGGGTAACAGTGATTAACATATTCATGGGAATCAGAAATCAGTAGAGGTAATAAATGAGAATGTCAGGAAGCAAATAGAAGAATTAAAACAAGACATCAAACAGGTAAGAGACAGGATGTCTGAATTAAAGAACTCAATAGAGGAACTCAACAATAGGATGGATGAAGCTTCCAGTAGAATCAGTGATCAGGAAGATAGGACAGAAGAACTCAAGAAAACTAGCAAAGAGATAAAAAAATTCAAAGAACCAAAGACAGCATTCGAAATCTCTGGGATAACATCAAAAGGGACAACATTTGCATCATAGGCGTGCCCGAGGAAGAGAGAGGAAAGGGGCCGAAACCATATTTGAAGAAATAATAGACGAGAACTTCCCCAATTTGAAGAATGAAGCAAGCCCTCCAGATCCAGAAAGCTCAAAGAGCTCCTAATGAAAGAAACCCAAACAAATACACCTAGACACATGGTCATAAAAACGTCAAAAATGCAAGATAAAGACTATTAAAAGCAGCCAGAGAAAAACTTGTCACATACAGAGGAGCCCCCATAAGATTGTCAGCGGACTTCTTAAGTGAAACTGCGGGCCAGGAGGGAATGGCATAATGTATTCAAAGTACTGAAAGAAAAGGATTTTCAACCTAGAATACTATATCCAGCAAGATTATCATTCAGAACTGAAGGAATGATAAAAATCTTTTCTGACAAGCAAAAGTTCAAGGAGTTTTTCACCACAGAACCAGCTTTGCAACAAATATTAAAAGACTATGAAGCGTAAAGAAACCCTGCAGAAAAACAATAAGACAGCAAACACACCACAGTGGGTGTCGTCTGCCAGCCTTGATCAAATTAAAACCTCCAACATAGTTTCTGGCTTCCAGTCCTTGTTCATCAGCACAGCTCATCAACAACCCGGTGGAAGTGTCCCTTTCTCGCCTGCCAGCCTCTGTGGACTTGCCATGAACTAGTCCTGACCCCGGACAGCACAGCGACTTTCTTCACCGCCCATGGACAACAACTACACCTTCTCCAGATGACAAGAATCCCAACCTTAGGGAGAGGGTCCATCTTTTCAACGTGTTCCTTCCTTCAATACTCAGCTCTCATTCCCCTGGTACATTTTAGAGTACTCAACCCTTTTATAGTTAGTGCCCTGATATAATTCATAATTATATGTAAACTTTCCATGTTTTCATTAAAAAAAATCTTGTAAACAATAAAAAAGAGAGAAACTTGTGATTCCTCTATTCAGGGAGACCAAAATCCAATAGAGTCACTTCTTAAATAAATAACTATTATTACATATATTAAAATAGCAGTGTAATGTAAAAAGAGTATGTACCTAGTTTGATGTATTTATTTTACTTCAATGACTACATATATAGTTGAATCAAAATTGTATTTTGGGTGACTTAAAAACAATACTTTCGATGGATGACAAACTCAAATAAATAGGATTTTTATTGTTTTCAGTTACTAATTGCTTTCCCTCATAAATAGTTAATGTTTCAAAAGTAGTTTGAGTAAACTCAAGTTTGAGTATCTAGAGACCTTAAAAAAATGTTCTTTTGAAGATGATATTTCTAGTTGTAAAACGAGGTATTTTTAGGTTTCTTTATACTTTGTATTATGCTTGAATTATTTAAAATAAGCTTATATATATTTTAGTCATTATAAAAAAGAGACTATATTGTAGTCTTCTAAATTATCTCCTTAGTCTTTCTCAGGCCTCTACCATCCTAACCTACTGTCCTCCTGAAATTCTTTCAGAAACCTAAATCTGATCATGTTATTCCTTGACTAAAATTTTTTCATGATTTAAAAAAGTTCAGAGTCCTTCACATGATCTGAAAAGGCCTGTGTGATCTAATCCAGCTCTGCCTTTCTAAGGCCTCTCTCTCACCACTGCTTACCATGTTGAAGTCACACAAGGATTCCAGAACATGCAAATACCTGACCTTCATACTTGTTCCTTTTGCCTGGAAAATTCTCTTCCCTACCCCATACCCTCTGCCTAACAAATTCCAATTTATCTTTTAAATCTCAGCTTAAATAGTTACTTCCTCAAGGAGGCCTTCTCTGACAGCTTTCTATCCCTCTGACCCCCGCCCCAACCCAGCCTGGATTATCCTTCTGATTAATGTTTTCATACCCTGTACTTCTTCACAGCATTTAATCCATTGTAACGATGTGCTGATCTGCATGATGTTGTTGTCTAATGTTTTCTCCCCTGCTGGTCTATGTATTCCCTGGGTCATAACTGTTTATGAATGAATGAATGAGATAATATTATTTAGAATTTTGCTGTGTCGTCTTCAGATCAGTTGTATGCAGTAACCAAAATAGCCACACAGTGTCACTAAAGTTTTAGCCTTTTGGGTGAAATAGGTGAATAATTGGATATGAAATCATGGGCCTGACATTTTCTCACAGATATCTAGTTTTAAAAAAATTAATCACAGGTGTTGTTATAGTTTGATTTCTATATTTATATATTCTAATACTCTTTCAAGCAGAATTTGTTTATAGTAACAGATAGTAGGCAATGATTTTATCGACATATCAGATTTAAACGTGTATTTACTTTAGCTGATTAGTTTCAGAAGTCATAATTGTTTGGAAATACATATGGCATATTTAATTTATAATAGCAATGATTATTTTGTATATATTTTGCCTCTCAAACTAGAATATAACTTTTAGAGATGGCACACTCTGGTGGCCTAGTGGCTTAGTTTACCACAGTGCAGTCTGCATATATCCTAAGGTCTCCGGTTCCAGACCTGGGGGCAGGGAAACAGCCAAGAAGAACAACTAAGTAAAATAAAATGCTTCCTCCTCCTTTCTCTGTCTGACCACCTACCTCTGCTCACCTTCATTCTTGCCTGCATGTTTCCATTAAAAAATATTTTTTTTACTTTTAAAGAATAAGGATATTTTTTCTTTCACACTTCTCATTTCCCCAGCAGAACCCTGGATATGTAATAAACACTCACTTAAATAATTAACATCTCTTTTTCTGCTCTTTGAAGATTATTTTTTCTATCTAAATCTTTGGAATCTCACTGTAATCTTATTTAGCCCTTATTGAAAATAACAGTAATACATTTGCAAGTATATAATAACAATAGTTTTCTTTTCTCTTGAAGTTACACATGGCAGTACTTACGGTAAGTACATTTTAAGACCAAGGCTCTTGTTTCTACGTCATTATCTTTTGGCAAGTAAAATTTTAAATAGTATTTTTCCTCCTCCTCCCTAAATTTCTATATCTGTCCTATGACATTTTGAAATTTGAATAAAAAAGAACCCTTAATAAAAATTCAAAACTATGTATTTATTTAGTTTATTAAGGTACAGGGGAAATATATAGAATATACTATCTGTTTTATCTATTGGCTATCAGGATTTCATTTCTGAGTTACTCTACAGACTTGAATTTTTTTGTGTCTGAAGTTTGTAGAATTTTAAAAAGTTTTTAATACTTGTGGGTATGTGGTTAAGAATTTAAATAAATTAATTATATATTTATTAGAACTCAATACAGCTCATATTGAGTTTTACACATAGAAAATGTGTTTTGTGAAAAGCATCTGTAAGTTTCAGAAATTAAATGCTGTTTATTTTTCCTTAAACAGCTTTACACAAATCCAAAGGAACCTGAGGTAAGAACACACATAGAAATGGGCAGTATATTATATTTATGTATGTTTATATGAGTTGAGTCTATAGATAATGTGACTAGACTACCATATAAATGGAGAACTTAGTGAGGTCTTTCAGGATGTTTTATTATAAACTTCACCACTTCTTAGGAGATTTGCAAAACTGCTTAGGAGTACTGATAAAAAGCGTTGAGTGAAACAGCCTATTTTCTAACATGTTAACCTTAGGAATCTCTACTTATATTAAAAAACATTTTATTTAACTGATTCTGAATCCTTTCTGTGTATGTTTTTTGGGAAGATATGGTATAATCCTAAACATTTTTCATTTTCCCACTAAGTTTTTTCCTTTCTGATTTTTTTCATAGATTTTTGGATCTCTTCGTCTTCTCTAGCTTTCTTCTCTCTGC
Source organism: Solenodon paradoxus (assembly GCA_004363575.1). Classification (NCBI taxonomy): domain Eukaryota; kingdom Metazoa; phylum Chordata; class Mammalia; order Eulipotyphla; family Solenodontidae; genus Solenodon; species Solenodon paradoxus. The sequence continues at coordinate 86,116 of RJWH01003345.1, read as the reverse complement.
TTGTTGAATCCTACTCATCCTCAAGGCCAACTTATGTCCAAATCTTTTATTAAAGTCTCTTTGCCTGTTCTGTTCCCACTAATGTTTTCCTTCCCTAAATTTCTTTTCCGACATTACCCCACAACTTATTATTCAGTTGATTCATGTAGGTTCCTTTATCTCCCACCCAGATTGTGACTATTTGAGGACAAGAGTCTTGTCTTGCTTGCTGTCTCCCAGAGTGGCAATCACAGTAATAATTACTCGTGCTGCTCTGAATGGCAACTGTAGCTGTTGCTAGAAATCAAGGGAGAAGCCCTCCCTTCTCTGATTCTAATCTCTCTTTTCCTCCTGGCTTCCTTTTCTCTTTCCTTTCTGTTTTTATCTTTGATTTTGTTTTACTGAGCCTATGAATTTAGCCTAATTAGTGACATTTAACACTAAATTAAACATTTTTAACCTTTAATATCCTTTCTTGGCAAGATTATAAGTAGCTGTTTGAGCAAAGTGGAAGAAAACCGATGCAGATAGGTAGATAACAGTGCCCAAACTACCTCTTTTTGTTTAGTGTCAAAATGCTTTTTTTCCCTGTAGACTTGAGCAGTTTCTCAAATTAAAAGCTCTTGATGAATTTTTGATAAACTGATCATTTTCTTAGTGCAATAAGTTATTATGTTTTCTTAAACACGGAAAACTAGTCTGAAACTGTTGGTTTGAGGTAGCGCATAAATGCTAAGCAAATTTGGCTTAACTCTAGAAAAATATTACCATCTGAGAAGAAAACTGTTAAAGAACCCTGAGACAGGCAATATATATAATAATAATAAAGTCGGAGGGGGAAAAGCTTATTTACGAAGTTTTGAGCTATAATTTATGACCCCAAATATTTTGAATAATTACAGATTGTGTTTATGTCTTACTTTTGATTACTAGAGAAATCAATATTTGAGGGTATTAAAAGACTCAAAAGAATAACAAATTAGCAATAATTACAATATAATATGATATAGCACTCTTCACAGTGCCTAAAAAAAATTCATGGGGCGACACGATTTTATGGTTGCAATTTAGCATCAAGTCACTGTCATGACTATTTCCCTCCTTTGTTCATTCTTTTATATACTCACAAAACATTCTCTCATCAAAATAGTCTTTGTCGTTTATCTGATACTAGGTCATGTTTCTTGATTCATATCCACAGGAGTGTTTCTTCCCCTAAAGAAAATTATGCAAAAGTAACAATACTGAAATTTGCCTGAAGCAAACATAGGTTCTCCACATGGGTTAAAATTTGTAGCACTCTTGTGAAGAGCCTGTCATGGTATCACAACTGAAACACCTGTTTTAAATAAGTGCACTTGAGCAGTCCAGAATCCAAGGGAGTTTTGCACACAGTTGCAGGGCTTCCACACGTTGTTTTACTCTAGTTATTCCACCTCATGCAAGAGATGAATTGACAAGGGTAGCTAATGTTGCGAAGAGGGATGTACAACTTTTCTATAGATAAACACTACAAAAGGCAGGGAAGGTCTTAAGAAGACATGTAAGTCAAAACGTAAATCTGTCAGGGAAAGTTTTACACAACTTAATGCGTGATAGACCCATAAAGGATTATACGTGACTATCGTGAGGAATCTTCTTACTGTTCACCCTCTATTCCTTTGTGCCTCTTGGAGATAATCAACACCCACTTTTATGAGACAGCTCCAGGAGTGGAATTATATAATTGGTCTGTGTTTCTAGCCACAGGATGTTTTTAGAAACTATTTTTTAGAAATTCCTTGTAGGATGGATCCTAATTGAGGATGAACTCTCTTTGGCTGAGTATTTATTCATTCAGCAGATATTAATTGGGTTCTTCCTGTATACCTATCACTGTTTAAGGCGTAAATCTACAGGAGATAATGGAATAGACAAGGTTCCTGTTCTCTGGAAATGTACATTTTTATCAGGGAGGATAAACAATAAGTAAACAAAAATTAGCAAATCAGTTTCAGTCACAATGGAGGAGAAGGATTGGAGGGAAGTCCATGAAAGACCTCTTGGAGGGCCTATTATGCTGAAATTGAATTACCAGAGAAATCAGTCTATGCAGGTCTGTGAGAGGCAACAGCATGTAACTGGCAGGTCACCATAATAGTTAATACTGCAGGCACTGGAGTCAAATCCCAGCTCTATCTCAGATGATAATACCTGCCCCAGAATGTTGACGACATTAGAATGAATGGAGGTAGAATATTTAGGGAAGTGTCCTACTACTGTCATCAACTGAAGATAGCATGTTCCATAGTGCAGCTGTGTAAAGGACCTGTGGCCAAAAACCATCCTGCATGTTTGTGGACAGAAAGTGAATCCTGAGCCTGGAACTTAGTGAGTGAACGGGAAAGAGATGGGAGATATGGTCAGAGGCTGGGGACAGATGTGGAAGGTCTTAATGGACCAAGGTCAGTTTTGGATTTTGTTCTGAAGGCAGTGAGAAATCCTTGGTGAGTTTTAAGCAGCAGAGTGACATGGTCTGATTTGTAGTTTCAAAAAAACTTTTTAGTGATGGAACAGATGAGTTATAAAAACAGTTTGGATACAAGCAGATCTGATGGAGAAAGATGGTGTTGACTTGGATAAGGTGATAACAATGAAGATGTGGAGAATCAGATGGATTCGGGATGTACTTTGGAGACAGTTCTTAAAAGTCCTGCCACTGGGTTGGAATGCAAAAGGAACTGCTGTGTTGCTATTACTTCAGTCTATATGAATATAGTCCATATGAGTAATGAACAGCATTAATGAAGACTTTAAAGGCTCATCTTTATTAGGAGACATACTAATTTAAAAAACTGGAGAACATATATGAAGTATGAGACTAGTGCCTTCTATAGCTATACCTTTATTCATCTATCACAGTCAGACTGAGGTTACTAAAGCTTGGTATCTTCTATAAAAACAACAAACCTAACTTTATTAGAAAGAGAAACAAATACTGAAACAGATGAATGAATGAACATTTTTTGTGTTCTGACTTAAGCCAATACCCTTTACCTGTCTTTAGCACCTTCTCCAGTTCTATGGACAAATCTACAATGTATCTGGGTCAAACATTTACTTCAACTACTAGATAATCATTTAATTTTAAGTAACTATGTCTCATGAGAAAATTTGTCCTGCTTTATTTCTAGCTTAACAGTGATGAGAGCAGAGAACAGTAGTATCTACTTTTTAGTGCAGCCTCATGAAAAACAAAAACTGATATCATAGATCCTGATTCCTCTTCTAATATTTCTAGTTTTCCTTATTACTATTTCTTATTACCATTTAGTCTTCCCTAAATTACTTCAATGAACACTTAATTGCCCTTTTGGTTTCTATTCCCCTTCCTACCCCTGCCCCTGCACTCTTAAATTAGCGAGGGTTATCATTTAAAAACTACAAATCACTTTCACTCTTAAACCCCTTCACTGGAATCTGTGTTACCTCGAATAAAATCCAAACCCCTATCATGGCCAAGAGGGTTCCACAGTCTTTTCTACAATCTTGTCTCCTACACTCTTCTTGTTCACTTGCCGCTAGTCACTTGGCTTCCTCTTTGAACCTGGAATAGTCTTCTCCTACTTTATAGCCTTGTGTTGCTATTTCCTGTCTGTGGTGGTGCACCCTCCCCTAAGTCTCTTGAGCAAAATTTTCTTTAACACTTTCAGAACAAATTTGTGCTTCTCCTTTTTTTCACTCTATCACAGAATTGTTTATAGTGTTCACAGCACTAACACTACCTGAAATTATCTTATTTATTGACTCTCTCTCCCACTACACAATATGTTCCAGAAACACAGGGACCTTTTCTTTCATGTTCACTTCTGTGATTTAAGTGCCTGACACAAAGTAGATGCTCAATAAACATCTGTTATGTGAATGAATATTTTCTCAACTGGTTCCACTGTCATTTACCTGTGCCATGCTAGATCTGGACTGTGTCTAAGTTTCTCCAGTTTTTAAAATGCTAACAATGTAATTTACCACCTAACTCATTTTTAGCATGAAGGAAAAAATTAACTTATCTATGTATCTGGAACTACTACTCTGGAAAAATGTAATGCTATGAAACATGCTGATATGTAAAAGCATAACAGGTATACGACAAAAATGTTTCTTACCATTCTAGGATTTGCTATTTCTTTTTAAAAGTAATTTTTCTCTATTTTCTCTAATATTTCTAGAAAGTAACTGAGATATACCAGTTCAAATTCAAATACACAAAAGAAGGAGCCACTATGGATTTTGACAGGTAGTATTTATTTAATGAATGTGATAAATACACAGGATTGAGGTACTTATAGGTTTCTTGAGGCCAGAATATGCCTAATATTTCCTTTCTAATTCCCCTACCGAGTGGATAAAACCCCCACTATTATAAAGAAGGACTGTAATAATTGTTTAAATTTCTGAAGTTCATAGATAAAGCTGGTGAGAGGAGAATCTTCCTTTGCTTCTTTACCTCTTCTCCTCATAGGTGATATTAGTATGGTCTAAAGGCAGTTACTTAAGAATTCTGATTCCTAAGTCAGAAAGATCGAGCTTGGAAGCCCAGCTCTATGACTGGTCATAGAACTTTAGACAGATTACTCAACCTCCCTAAATATTAGAGTTCTCCTCTGGGTGGTGGAATTAGTAGTATTTATTTCATATACTTGCTATGATTATTAAATTAGAATATGTGTATAAAATTCTCCCCATGCCTGACACGTGATAAACACTCTGGAAATGGTCACTGGGGGTGATGGTAATGGCACTTGGAGGCAGTAGGGGCTGTGGGTGACACAGCAATACAAGTTACATCAGTGAGGCTGCATATGTGATGTTGACTGAAGAACTCTATAAATCTCTACCAAGCCCCTAAACCAACATTTCTCAGTTGTTAATGTTAAGATATTGATCCTCTCTGCCCTTCATATAGTCAAACTGGGTCTGGAATAGATGAGCTCTCTGAACTATTTGCTTGTACACAGACATTCACCTCTACTTATTCCACTCAGTAAGTCATGCAAATATAATTTCTTATGTAAGTCCTGGGTGGAAAAGACTTAGAAAGCACTTCATTTTTCTACCAAGTCTAAAATTTCAAATTTTAGATATACCAATAGGTTAAAAACAGAAACAAGGACATTTACTTCAGAAGATCCTCAGTGCAGATGGCCATGTGTTATTAAGAAGCAACATTCATTCCTCTCCCAGCAGCTTTGGCTTCAGAGAGAGCGCAGCGATTGCTGATGAGATGGAATCGAGAAGTAATGCATGGATGATGTGAAAACCATGGGAGGTAGAGGACTCCATTTCAGGGAGTTGAATGCCCCCAAAAGGAACAACTCTGATGAAAAAATGTAGCCTAATTCTCAATTGTCCATGCTATTAGTTCTGTCTCATCATTTATGCAAGTTTAAGGATTTCACCCAAAGATTCAGTTCCTTGATTATCTTCTTATCTGTAAAACTTACGACAGCACTTGAATATGAAAATGAAGTTCTAGAAATGAGTATGAAAATATTAACTATAACTAACATTTGTATAGCATTTTACAGATTGTATAGCACTTTTCCTATGTACTCACATATACACTTGTACTCTTAAGTTAAAATGTAGTACTATTGATAACTAGATTAATCTTTTTTTATGAAGTTACATCAACCAAGAGGTGAGTACTATAACAGAAATGACTAAATCTTTCAACCATAAAGGAGGAAAGAATGCATATTACTAATTTTTCTAAGAACCAATGGTAGGCATTTGTTTAAACGATAGTTCAGACATTACTCTTCCACAGTAAATTTGCCTTTTAAAAGATCACAAGGAAGTCTTGAATATATTTTGCATGTATGTACTTTAATGAATATTATGTATTAGATAGTCCTGACTTACGAGGGGGTTATGTTCTGATAAACACTTTGTAGGTTGAAAATATTGTAAGTTAAAAATACTGCCTGTGCGCTCCGGCCAGCTGTTGCTGTTGCCAGCCAGCACCACAAAGAAAGCATAATATGATTTCTGGTGAACATGCATTGCTTTCATACCACTGGAAGCTCTTTCTTAAAACCATCGTGTATCGAGTCCTGTCTGTATTCTGAAGGATTCCATGACTATGTGGCTCTAGCCCTTCACTCTGTTTACCTGTTTCGCATTGGTCAAATCCTGGTGTACAAAACTTCAAGTTGCTCAAAATAGAAAGAGCAAATATTTTCACTTAAAATGTTTGTTTTATAGATTCACACTTCCTCTATAGTTCAATTATTTAAGATTATTAGAGTTTTTCTGTATTGAGTGCTTACTACATTAAAGGCATTTGCAAATACATTACAGTCATAGTCCTTCCTGGAAACTATTCAAATGTGAGACTGAGGAAGAAAACTGGAGAGAAATTAAAAAATGTTTACTTGTAATATAATTTACTGCAACTTGTTCATTCATCAACAAACGTTTATTAAGCACTTACTATAACTGGGGACTAAATCTAGTACTGTAGATATAAAAGACATAGGTACTCACCATCTAGAGCAGGATATACAAGCAGTTATTAACAGGAGTACAGTATAGAGAATGTCAGGGGAGATTTCTTCGAAGAGGTGACACATGAGCTAAATATTAAATGAATGAATTAGGGAGAGTCAGAAGAGATGTAAGGAAGCATAATATAAGCAAAATGGACAACATTTGCAAATGTGCATGGGTAAGAAGAAACCTGTTGTAAGTTGCAGGTGAAGGTGAAAATGAGGGCGTAGTTATTTGTGAAAGACATTGTACACACATCATTTTGAATTTAATTGAAGGTGGTAGATGTGATAGAAGACTTTTAAACTAGAAAGTGACATGAGAGGAGTTTCCTGGTTGAAATATTATTTCAGCAGTGTTGTAGAGAATGTTCTCAGTGTAGATAATAAGAAAATCAGGAGGAATCAATAGCCATTGTCATAATCCTCGTAAGAGAGAGGAGGGCATGCCACTGAGAGATAACTATATGGTAAAAGGCCCAGAGCTGATGACTGATATTGTAGGTATAGAAATGTGTGTATACTTATTTCACAAATGAATTTAATTGACCAAGGTTGTCAGAGTGACTTGATAGAGAACGTTCACAGCAGAGCCAGTGTTTCTCATTTTTATAGTGTGTGGTTATTTATAAATCACTTTTTTTAAATCAGAGAACTTCTGTTTAAGAAATCATTTACATATATACATTGCAAAAAGTATAATCAGTCCTCCAATTTACATTCTAAATAGTATTCTGATGTTTAATTTGTATTTTTTTAATCATAAAACAAAAGTTACATTCTTTTGGAATAGATGTTCAGTATTACATATAACTCAAAAGTATGTTTTCTTTGTGGCTATAGCAGTAGTACCAGCTTTGAAAGTGGAGCAAACAGTGAAGATATTAAGAAAGCCAGTGTTTTACTAATACGCAAGTTGTATATACTGATGCAGAACCTTGGCCCCCTTCCTAATGATGTTATGCTTACCATGAAACTTCACTACTACAATGCAGGTAGGTGAAGATCTCTGTCAAATTACTTCTTAAATGTTGGAGTGGTATTTTATATAAAAATATTTTGTAAGTATCTGAAATAGATGTCTGTTGCTATACATGAAAGATTAGTCTGACTTGTTCTATTGAAACTCTCCTTTCCATTTTGCAGTAACTCCATATGATTACCAACCTCCTGGTTTTAAAGAAGGGATAAACTCACATTTCCTGATGTTTGAGGGGGAGCCTGTAAACCTGCAAGTGGGCTTGGTCTCCACTGGTTTTCATAGCATGAAAGTAAAAGTCACAACTGAAGCCACCAGAGTGTCTGTTTTGGAGAACAATCTCTGTCAGGAGAACAGCACTACTGAGATTGCCCATCAAGGTCTAGATTGCGATGAGGAAGAAGAGGAATGCAACAGTCAGGTAAGGCAAATCTTTAGTGAGCCTCTGTTGCTTCAGCTAAATACACATGACATTTTAAGTTCTTACACAGGTCATATCACAGTAACAGGATCCAGCGGGGTGTGTCAGGGATATAAAAACTGAAACAAAACTAGCTCCTGACCTCACGGAGTCTTTATTCTAAAATAAAGTTCTGTCTTCAAGAATTAAACATACTTTTAAGTGAAATTGTTTATAAGTAGCAGAAAAAAAACCCAGTGTTTTCTAATACATTTCTTTTATAAAAGGTAGCATAAATTTAGAAAAAAAAATGGGAGTATCTTTCATTTATAATTAGATGGTGTATTTTTAAGATTAAAATGTATTCTAGCTGTTTATTCCTACTCATTGGAAATATAAATAAACTCTTGATTTTTGGAGTAATTGGGTCAGAGAGTTTTGGAGAAGGAAATGGTTATGCATAGGTCCAAGTTAGAATGAAAACAAGATGATAGTTAACTCTTGGTTATGTGAAAAGACAAGCTTTGGGGCTAGGTCCCTGAGGAAAGTCAGGGACCCAGTGGAATTGGAGCCACTAGGGCTGAACAGGCAAGGATTTGAGGCCTTTACCTTCCTACTTCCTCCAGCCAAGACTTGGAGTTGAGTATTTGCTGGGGCTCCTGCTGTACCCTAAGTAAACCTACACCCTAGGTAAACCTACATAATTGGCTATTGTCTGGATAAAATTTACTATAAGATTACATTATATTAAAAAGGTTCTCAATTAGACATAAAGAATTTTCAGACTGATTTGTAGAGAGAGATACTTGTGTTTTCAGGATTTATTTTAAGATTAGGGTGCTAATTGATTTGCTTGAGGTAGTTTGAGTCTTAAATATCGATGACAATAGTAGGTAACTTTTGAAGGATCCTTCTAGTTCTTTAACTCTCTAGTCATATCACAGTAACAGAAATCATGTTTAATATATCAAAATAAGCCTCCATTCAATTAACCTAAGTCATATAACCAAATAAATAATACAGATATTTTTCATTTTTAGTATTTTCACAATGTCGGATGTGATAATGGCTTTATACTTTGGTATAATTTTATTCTGTTTCCACGCAAAGAAATAGTTAACATAGATTGGTTTTGAAAAATTGAGGCTAAAGGAATGAGCGTGTTTCAGTGGGATTTTTGTCTTTTAAAATTAAGAATTCCTTTTACTAACTGAAATGCAAGCCGTACAACCTGAGAAGGAATAGTTCAATTGATAAATTAAATAAGATATGTGCTAACACTTTCTAAGCACACATTTAGGAGAAACAATATACACAAAGATCTGAACTTTGTAGTAAACTCAGTCGACTGAGTTTCCTCTCAGCTAGCCAATCATGTGAGGGAATTTAAAAAGTCTAGTAAAATTTTTACCATCATTTCCCTACTAAGAATTCTGTTATTTTTCCTTCATGGAAACACACACACATGTATACATATATATATGTGTAGAATTCTTTATTGCTTTAAAATTATTTTATTTTGAAATAAATCATGCATACAGCAGAGTATATAAAATATTATGCACAGTTTAAAGAATAATGTTAATATTCATATATGTCCTCCTCTGTTTAGAGTAAGAAGTAGAACACTGTCACTACTTTAGAAGTCACAGGTACCCCTTCCTCATTGCATCCTTTCCTTCACTCCTCCAAAGGTAACCATTCTCCTAACTTCTATGATAACCCTTCTCTGGATTTTCTTTACAGTTTTGCCATCTATAAGTACATGCTTGTTTTACATTTTCATATAAATGGGTGCACCCTGGTGGCTCAGATGTTAAGCCCATGCCTGGGGCACAGTCCACATATAGGATGCAAGTTTGCAGCCCACAGCCAGAAGAGCAACTAAAGTGAACAACTAAATAAAATGCTGCTGCTTCTTCTCTCTTCCTTCCTTCCTCTTAAAAAAAATATAAATATAATAATAACCTAAGTATTCTTCTATGATTTACTTTTTTGTTTGACCATCAAAAATGAAATTTATCCACTTATATAAATTTGTGGTTGTTCATTTATTTTCACTGCTATAGAAATTTCTACTCTAAATAGACATTTTTTAAATTGTTACAAACATTCACATATATACCTCCTGGTACACATGTGCAAGAGTATCTCTAGAAAATATATCAAAGAGTGCCTGCATATTGCAATATGGCCTGCATATTGTCACCTTTATTAGGTAGTGCAAATAAGTTGTCATTACAATTTATACTCCACCAATTAAGAGGAGAGTGCCTACTTTCTTGCCAATATTATTATTCAAGTTTGTTTTCTGCCTGTCTGCTGGTTATGAATGGTAATAGCTTATGATTTTGATTCGCATTTCCTTGATTATTAGTGAATTTAATCATCTTTTCATGTGTATTGACCATTCTCGTTTTTTATATGTAAAATAACTATTCAAATCTTTTGTGTGCTTTTCTATTGAATTATTTATCTTATGAATTCGAAAAGTTTTTTCTGAATAATAATTGTTTGTCACTTAATTTGCAATCACTTTTCAGGTTTGTTGCTAGTCTTTTCACTATCTTTTGCTAAATAGAAGTTCTTAATTTTAATGTGGTCATATCTTTTTCTATATGTATTTTTGTATATTCTTAAGAAATCCTTCTCTACCTGAGATCATTTATAATATTTTCCTATTTTTTTACTCTAAAGGTTTTAAAGCTTTTCTTTTTTACACTTAGGTTTTAATTGTATTTATTTTGCTACTTGATCAATAGGTTCATTATTGGCTATATCTGAAAAATCTTCATAGAAAATTATGGTTTGGTTTATTGACTCAGCAGCACATTTCTATGCTCTGAGTTACCTTAGAAGTATCTTCATCTGCTTCCATTGGGTAATGTATAGAATTGGTAATGTTCTGACTCGATGTCCTTCCAAAGGATATCCTCCTGCATTAAATTCCTTGCTTTCTGAATCATAAGCAGAGAATCATTTGGTACCTTGAGGGATAGACAAGCCTCCACCCACAGCTCCAAAAACTTTATTTCCAGTAGTAGTTCTAGCAAGTCCTGCATCCAAAAAGCAAGTGAAGGCACCAGCTTGACCAACAGTGCTTTCCAATTAAATTCATCTCCAGTCACCTCCACTTGCTCTTCGTAGATATTGTGTCCACACCAAAGCTATTGAGGAGGCTGTGGGACAACGGCAGGCTAGTACAGTATGCATCATACTATGTCAGACCAAGCTTCACACCATCTATGTGAGCTCATGAGCATAAGCTACACACACCCTCGTATCTCTTTCTGTGTGGGCTTCAGCAATCCGACAAATATCTCTGTTACTTATATGAACTATCATCATATATTTGGGTGTGTTGTGTTTATTTTTATCCTGAAATGCCAAGCATTTCTGAACCTAGTATCCATTTTACCCTCCCACCTTCTTCTAAGTTTCACTTGGTATGGCTTGAAGTAGGTCTTATTCTTAACAATTTTAACAAACACCATTTTGCAACGCAGAATCTTGTGTCCACCTCTTACCACAGACCTGAAAGTCCAGCAGCACAGTGAGGTGAGGGGGGATACGCTTAGGTTTTTAGTCCACTGGAGCTTTATTTTTATTGATAAAGTGAGATAGACCAGACCCCTTTAGCTTTTAAAAAAGCATTAAAAATATGTATGTATAATACAAATAGAGAAAAATAAATACATACATAATTTGATACAACTCACTAACTTTTCACCAACTAAACACTTGGTCTGGGAAAAGGGTAAGGCAAGCAAGGTGAGAGTGACTGCCTCATTAAATTTTACTCCTTAGGTATCTCATTTGCCCTGTACTTGTTACCTACCTACTGAATAAATGTGTAATATTGGCACCCAGATCAAGAAACAGAATACTCTTGACACCCCAGAAAATCCAGTCTTACTTTGCAGTCACTGTTCTACTCAACAAGAGAATTTCCATCCTGACTTCTTTTAGCATAGGTTAGTTTTTCTTGTTTATTTTATAGATCTTGGATCATATAGGGTGAACCATGTTATACTCAGCATTATGTATTGAGAGTTATCCTTGTTCTTGCAGGTTGTTTGTTATAGACCATGCTTAAAGTGTACTTATTCATTCTGCTTTTGAGGGCATTTGGGTAATTTCCTATTTTTTACTATTATAAACATTTCTTATAGGAATAGAATTGCTAAGAGAATTGCTGGGTCAAAAGATTTGTGTATATGTAGCTTTCATAGAAGCTAGAAAACAATTTCCAAGTGATTGTGCCAATTTACACTCTGTCAGCATCTGTGGATGGTGGTTGCGCTGCATCCTTTCTGTCCTTGGCATCTTCATCTTTTAAAAGTTAACTTTCTGGTGGGTGTGCGGTGATGTCTGTGATTTTAATTTGCATTTTTCCGCTGAGTGATAAAGATGAGCACTTTTCCATATGTTTATTGACCAATGGATATCTTCTTTTGTGTAGTGTCTGTCCATTTGCCATTTTGTTATGTTGGCTTCTATTGGGCTTTCATTTTACTGACTGGTAGTTCCACAGTATATTCTGTGTGTCAGTCCCTTGTCAGATACATGCACTGTGAATATCTTCTTCGACTTTAGGAGGTGCCTGTTTACTCTTTAATGGGGTGTTTTGGTAACAGAATATTGTTTTGATTTTAACATAGTCCAACATATCGATCTTTTCTACTACACACAGCAGTTTGGGGTGCTACTTAAGATTTTTTTGTGTAAAGTTTATAGAGACATACTCTATATTTTTCCCTCAAAAGGAAATAACTACAGTAAAAAGTTTTTTTTTTAATATAAATACCTTCATGAGTAATTTCATACCAAAAGAAAATAAAATCTTGACATTTCTCTCTCCATTTTCAGTTATTCGTGTATTTTGGTATAAACTTACTCATGAATCTCTCATCTATTTGAAAAATGCTTCAGTTTATATTAATTTTCCTTGTTTTATATCTGTTACTATTTATTTGTGTCCCATTTGTTTTCCTAGATTATTTTTGCCCAAAATCAACATTTTTTTGTCCTTTCAAGAAGTCATCTTTGGTTATGCCATCATATATATTGTTTTGTTTGTTTTCTTTTTTCATGTTTTGCACTTTTCTTTTGCCTTCTATTTCTTTTTTTGGCTTTATCTCAAACACTGCAGTGATCTTTACATCAATATGAGACATATATGTTTTACAGGTAGCTCCAATTTAGCTTCTCCAAATAGAATTTCAACTTCTGACCAAACGTCTTCTTCTCCCTAGGTTCCTTGTCGTGATAGAGCATCCTCACTTTACCAAATACAAATAGCCCGATGAGAAATATGCTCACCAGCTATTTTCTTCTCACTTCTCTCTTCCATTTAAATACCATTTCTCTCTGTTTTGCCTTTGAACGTTTTCTCAAGTCTGACTCTGTTGCCGTTATGCCAATTCAGTCTGTCTTCTCTGCTTTCTTGGTGAAACACAGCTGAGTTGCCTGAACCTCCGCATGTCAGCACTGCCCCTCTGTCTTCCAGAGTGGCAGAGAATGAGATACGTTAGCTATGATTGTCATTTTCAATTGATTTATTGTGTGTAATAAAATAAAGGGCTAATTCTGACCTCTATTTTATTACATAATAATGAAAATTACATTGGGAGTTGGGGACAGAGGTGATATTTTGCTCAACAGAAGAAAGAACTTTCTCTTTAAAAGTTTGTAAAAGTGATAATCATTTTTAAAGCTGATCACTGTTTTTAAATGTAAATTTAAAGGATTTTTTTAAAAAGAAAACCTTCCAACTGTCCTACTATCTTATCAACCTTGTTTTTGTTTTCTGTGCTCTATCCTCTCCTATCTTTTTTCCTTAAACATACATTTAAACAGCCCCCAACTTATGGTGGTTCACTTACGATTTTTCCACCTTTCAGTGGTGTGAAAGAGATACACATTCAGTAGAAAATATACTTCGAATTTTGAAATTTGGTCTTTCCCTAGGCTAGCGATGTATAGTAAGATATGCTCTTGTGATGCTGGCAGCAGCAGCATGCCACAGCTCCCCGTCAGCACAGGGCCATGAGCGTAAATAGCCAGAGTGCTTTTTAATTTCAGTACAATAGTCAATAAATTACATGCTATATTCAGCACTTTATTGTAAGTTTATATACTAGCTGATTTTGCCCACCTATAGGCTAATCTAAGTGTTTGAGCGTGTTTAAGATAGGCTAAGTGAATAAAGTTCAAGAGGTTAATGTGTGAGATGCATTTTCAATTTACAATAGGTTTGGTGGAATGTAATCCCATATTAAGTCAAGTAGATCTGTATTTGTCTATGCTTTTTAACATTTTTTAAAGCACTATGTTTTTATCTAGTTAGTTGCTCACATGGGTCGTTCCCCCTGGACCCAGGTCTTGAACACAGGACCTTGTGATGTGTGTAGAACTGTTCCTAGAGTGTAGTATATAGACTACTAGGTCACAAGGCCATGCCCTTGTATATGCTTTTAATCATAGTGTATATAGAAATTTATCTTACTTTTATATTTAACATAAATTTTGTAAATATGTGTCTCCTTAATCTTCATATTTTTTATTTTAATGCTCTTCTGTTTTATCTAGTTACTCCACTATGTTTCTGCTTTCAGATATTTAGGTTCAAGTTCTGATTTTGTAATTATAGTATTATAATAATATCTTTGTGTGACAGAAATTTTCCTCATTTTTTAAGGCTATAGTATCAGGAGTGAAATTTATAAAGCCTGAAATTTAGTATAGCTTTCAAATGAGTATTACCAAATTGTTTTTCAGAAATGGCCAGCTTCTCCTCCACTACTTAATAATACTTGCCTGTTTTGTTTTAACTGTGGGGTGTTCTTTAGTTTCCTCAGCTGTTGTGGGTCCTCAGCTATCCTGGGTACTTATAACTCTGGAAAGAATATTTACCCCAGAGCACCTTGCAGCACATGAAAACAAAAGAGAGATAGAGTACAGAGCTGAAACAAAGTATTCTGGAGGAAAAAAGAAAAAAAGTGCAATGTGAATAAAAATAAACTTGTGTTCAAATCTAGTTAGTTGTCTCTGGGGTGTTATAAAAAGAACGTAATGATTTATGGAGAAGATTGAGCTAGATTGACCTCAGAGATACTTTCCATGATAAGTTTCTCTGGGGTATTAAAAAAAATTCCTATTAAGAGCATAATGCCCACTAAACACTGTGAGGAAAATGAAGACATAAAATATATTTCTATCTTTGATAATTGTGGCTGAAGAGACAACACATACGTATCATGAGAAATGATACTGGAGAGTTATATGAATGATAGAAGCAATGTTAACAATTTTGAGCATTGTTCTCAGGATTTCACATATGTTATCACTTTTAATCTTCACAGTTATTTTTTTATTCTATTATCGTCATAACTTTACAAATGAAGAAACCGAGATTGGAGAAATTAGCCTAAGACTATATAAACAGTAAATAAGTAGTAGGGCCAGAATTCAAATTAAAGTGGTTAGACTCCAAAAGACTGCCCTCTTAGGATTTAGAAAGAAGGATAAGTTGGCATTGTGTGGGATGGTTTCATTGGATTGATGGTTTTACAGAAGAATCATAGTGTGATTGGCAGAGATTAAGGTGAGGATATTCCCAGCAAGTTGGAAAGTACAACATAGTCACTTCAGAACTTCTGTCTCAGGGATGCGGAATTCTAATACTGAACTTTTGATACCTTTCCTACATTCTACATGATTTTGCTGACAAATCCTACTTTTAGTAACCTCAAACTCAAAGATTTAAAATAATTTTTTAAATCATAAATGTTTCTATTAAAATAGTTTATAAAATCTTGATCAGTCTATACTGCTTTTTTATAATAAGGAAGGGTTTTACCTGTCATCTTACTATGAGACTATCGTGAGATTTAAAAAAAATTTTATTTTTCAGTTGTTCACACTTGTTGTTTCCCCCTGACCTGGGACTCGGACCCAGGGGTATGTGGTTTGTACTTCTTCAGAGGTGATTGACCTAACCACCACTCCACCAGGGTACACCTAAAAAAAGATTTTAATACACTTTCTTCTTCAGGGATTCCTTATCTTGGTCACAAAAAGACAAATGTAACAAAATATATTCTAGTAGTTGAAATTATTCAATATTTGTAATATTCATTTTCTGATATGATCCTTAAAATCAGAGGGACACTATGAAAATGAGTTCATAATTTAAAAATGGATTCAGAAATTATAAAAGCATGCACACTTGAAATTTATTTAATTTGTAAATTATAAGAACTCTGATGTGTCCATATCATTTTATCTATTTCTACAACAACATAGGGCAGGTTTTCTTTCCTAATAGGGGCGGTTTGGGCTTAAGGTCTAGCCAATCTTAAGAGTAGCCACACAAATAAAGTGGTACCTCACAGTGCCCTGGGAAGCTGGACCCTTTGTTTCAGTTGTCATCAACTCATCAGAAAGAGTCCTGAACTGGCTTCTTTAAAGGACTCTTCTATATGGTAACACATGTTCTGGAGGTGGACATGGAATCTTACTTATATTTTATATTGGAAGTTTAAATGCTGAGGGAAATGTACTTCTTTCTTATAAAAGGTGATATTTTGAGGTATTACTTTTTCTAGTAGACTCCTTAAAAGACTCTAGTTATTATTTACATAAACAAACAGCTATTAAAAGATAGAGGGCTGATGGCGCTCAGGCCTATCTAGCGATCAACTAATGTCCTGGTTTATCAAACCATTAGAGCTCTTTGAGAATTACTATTTTTATCAACATTTTAGGGAGGAGTTTATATGCTATTATTTTTCTAAGTTCCTGAGAGCCTTATGAATCTTTATGCCTTGATGTTAGAAAGAGTTGCTAGGTATTCTGTACAGAATGCTTTCTAATCCTTTCATTTGTACCTAGAAGTCTTGATCCAGAATGGTGAATTTTTCTTATCTGTAGCACATTAATTTAACTGAAACATAAAAAATTTAAATTCATACAAATATTTCTAAGCATGAGCTAAAGGTAGAGGATATTGTTTTCTTATAAGAACAAATTTTTTTTTTTTTTTTTTTAAAAGGAAAGGTACAGGCAGGAATGAAGGCGAGCAGGCAGACAGGAAGAGGAGGCAGAAGCATTTTATTTTTATTTTTTATTTAGTTGTTCACACTGGTTGTTTCCCCCTGGACCCAGGACTTGAGCCCAGGTGCATGTGGCTTATGTGTCTTGCTCCTTCAGAGGCCCAACCACGCTCCACCAGAGCATGCCAAGAACAAGTTTTTTTAAAGAACTAATTCAGTAGTTTATCATTTCATCTAATTTGAATTGTTTGCTTTTTAAGCATATGTTTAAACATAAACACTATATTCCACTATTTCTAATTGTTTTCACTTTGCATGGATTTGTGTCTCATTTAAATGAAAAAGTATTTTGTGGTAGTTTTTTTCTTTTGATGAATCTGTAAAAGAATACATCTAGTCTATTTCTCATCTTTTAGTGCTAACACATTTGATTAAAGTGCAAATGATTTCTTTTTGAAAAATTAGAATGAAAAGTACATTGGTGCCAGAGTAAATTGTAGCATTTAAGCATAGATTAGGAAGATATTTTTGGAATTTCTTTGAACTGCTTTGTATTGCTGTCAGCAGTTAAAACAAGAGGCTTTTCATGCAGAACTGACTTTCCCCCACTGAACTCTGAACAAAAGTTTTGCATTTTTGAGGTAGTCTGATGATTTTCATAGCATTACATTTCATGAAGCATATATGACTTATTTGATACCATCTAGTATTGGCAAGAATATCTTAGGTTCTTGGAAGTGGGGTTGATTATTGAAAACGTTGGAGGAAGCACGTTATCTATAGAAAATACTCAGCTTTAAAAACCACACATCATTCTTCATCATGGGACTTCAGTCCTTTTCACTTTCTTTTTGTCAACTAGGAAAATTTTTCAATTTTTTTCTGTCTCAAAATACAGAATGTAATTGTTATCCTCTGCTAGCCAGACCAAAAAAAGGAATGAGAATTGGTTGACTTTCCCATCAGCCTTGTAAGTCATTTCTTTTTATGAATCATTCTATAACATATCAGAATTATTTCCTTTCTGTTGTGAGTGGGAAGAATCACACCGATGAGCTGTGTAAGTTTCATTTACTTTCCAAGAGGAGCGTGTTACTGTATATTGTAGCACAGGAAAATGTGAGCAGAGTGAATCTTAGGCAGGAACACTTTAGATGTTACTAAGTCACTAAATCTTAGCATTTTTTTTTTTTTAAAAGGAGTAAGACTGAGAATATTCTATTTGATTTTTAAAAAGCTGCTTCTATAATAGTCTATATAATACAATGTTATCATTATACTAAAACCTGGGTCCTTGGGATGTATGTGGACTGCACTGCTCCAGCAAAACATAGCTGAGCAAACTGCCCTTCCATCAGGGTACCTG
The DNA here is from genome assembly GCA_004363575.1 of Solenodon paradoxus. NCBI lineage: Eukaryota > Metazoa > Chordata > Mammalia > Eulipotyphla > Solenodontidae > Solenodon > Solenodon paradoxus. The sequence continues at coordinate 67,806 of RJWH01003345.1, read as the reverse complement.
ATTTTTTTCTAATACTTGTATATGTGCTCATAGTTTTCCATTTGAAGCTGAATTGTCAATTGGTAAAGAGATGGGATTGGTATGAGAATAATTATTTTAGCATTTATATTAGGTTCTCAAAATTGCGATTTAAAACTTCAGAACATTAGTTCTTCAGACCAGTGGTGAAGAAGAGCTAGAAATAAAAGTATGTAGTTTCTGAAGCCACTGCCTCAGATTTGCTTCTTCCTGCGTGATGGAGGGCTCCTCCTGCTTTAATTCCAAACAAACCAAATTCCAAACAAACAGAAACAATAGTGCTGTTAGCTAATGTCATTATTTTGACATGTGACAAGTCTACAAGAAGTAAATTGTGAAGAAAATTTAAAATAATATTTTAAAATATTCACATCAATCTTAAGTTATTAGCATTTGTTTAGTCAACAAGTTTATATTGAAGCCTTTCATGCTTGAGTCAAAGGAAATATACACAAAGATAAATCCCTGATTCAAAATCACTTAGGAAAATGAAACAAATAGCTGTCCTATAAATAACCATAGCCACCTGTTAAGTACCTACAAAGGGCCTTATTGACACAACTTCAAATAATCGCCACAATTTTGCATAAATGCTTTTTTATAGCTAAAGCAATAGAAGTTCATAGACATTAAATCACATGTCCAAGGTTGCCCAGCTGGAAAGTATTAGAATCAATATTTAAACCCAGGTCTTTCTCACTCCAAAGCTCTTACTCAATCATTTAATCATGTATTTATTCTTGGAAGGAAGAATGTAAAAAATCCCATGAGAGGAAAAACTGTATAGAATGACTTAACTAGAAAATAGGGCAAAACATATGAAGCAACTTTTCAGACATCAGACAACAAAAAGTGGAGAATTGTGACCTCTAAGAAAAGAAAAACAAGATAAACATTAAAATTACCCTGACTTTCTATCAGGAGGCACTTCTGGACCACTGGGAGAGCCCAAGCAGAACATGGGTTGAAGACACAGGGATTGGAGTTTGAGGAAGCTGGGACAGTTGGAGACAAAATATCAAAAGGGAGGGATCTGTGAAGAGAAAGAGCTCCAGAAATCAGCATTGGATCTCTGAGTCTTTGGTTGACTATTCACCTTCTCAGGTGGGGGTTGAACTTCCACAAGGTTGGACAGAGAAAACCGTGGGGGGAACCAAACAATTCCTAGTACTCTCATGGAATGGGGAGATGTTCACAGAATGACCAGTTATGGGAGAGACCGTGAATATTTAGTGGAAACTCCAAAAGGGTCATGCTTTAGCATTATAGCCAAACCAACCCTTTAGTGAAGGCCTCTAAACTTAACTCTAGTAGCTTAAAAACAAGACTTGAAAGAATTAAGCTGAAAGAATCAAGAATCTGCCTGTTCAAACAAAATTCAACACTTTTTAGAAGAAGACAACAGTGTCTAAATACTCAACTACATAAACTCTTATCTAGAAACCAATTTTACTAACATAAAATAGCAGGAAAATCGACCCATAATCAAGGAAAATCAGCCTGTAGAAGCAGACACATGATGTCAGCAATGATAAAATTATCAGATAAGGACTTTGTTTTATTTTACATTTTTGATAAGGACTTTAAAGCTGATTATACTAAGTGATAACCTTTATTTTCACAAAAGCAAATATACAGATGTTTATAGTATGTGTATTTATGATCTCCCAAAACTGGAAATAATTCAAATTATAAAGAGGAACTTCGGATACATGCAACAACATGGATCAATTGCAAATGCTTTGTGTTAAGTGAAAGAAGTCCTATCATAATGTATGATTCTGTTTATACAATGTTTTTTTCTTTCATAGATTTATTGAAATATAATTCAGGGCCGCTCTGGTGGAGAAGCAGTTAGGTTCACCACCTCTAGCCAAGTACATTACACTTACATCCCAGTGACCTGGGTTAACGTCCTGGGATCGAGTGAAAACCAAGATGTACAACTAAAGTAAAAGTAAATGAAAATGCTTCTTCTTCTCTCTTCCTGCCTGTTTGCCTACTTGCCTTCATTCCTGCCTTCATCTTTCCTTAAAAAAAAAAAAAAAAAAAGTATATATTATATAATCAAATACCACACAACTTTCCCATTTAAAGTAGACAATTCAGTGGTATTTAGTACATTCAGAGCTATGAAATCATCACCACAGTCAATTTTAGAACAAATTCATGACCTCAGAAAGAAACCACATATCCTTTAGCTATCACTTCCTTATTTCCCCATTCAGCTTATTCCTGCAGTTCTATATTCTGTCTCTATAAATTTGCCTGTTCTGGAAATTTCAAATAAATGGAGACATACAATATATTGTCTTTTGTGACTGGAATCTTTGATTTAGCATTGTTTTCAAGGTTTGTTCATGTTGTAGCATATGTCAGTATTTCATTCCTTTTTTTAAACTTTTCGATATTTTATTATGTAACTTTGTTTTACAAATTAAAATAAACTCCTATGTGTAGGCTCCCTATCAGTGCCATTTCTCCATTTCTCAGCTATATGTCAGCATACCCTGCCCGCCACCAAATCACCAAGTGTTCTTCACCTTTGTCCAGTGGGCTTCATCACCATGTGCCCCCAACACATCCCATTCCCATTGTTAACTTCGGTTTTATTTCAAATGTCCAAGGCTTGGCTTTGTTTCATCTGTTCCTTTGTTTTGTGTATTCACCTGTGAGTGAGATCATCTGCTATCTATCTTTCTTCTTTTGACTTATTTCATTTCGCATAATCCCCTCTAGATCCACCCATGTTGATTTAAATGACAGGATTTCATCTCTTCTAAGAATTGTGTAGTGTTCCATTGTATATATGCACCACATCTTCTTTATCCATTCATCTCACTTTGGGCACTTAGGTAGTTTCCAGTTCTTAGCTATTGTGCATAGGGCTGCAGTAAACATAGGGGTGCATCAATCTCTGCAAGTTAGTGTTTTTGTATCTTTTGTGAAATACCCAGAGTGGGATGGCAGGATCATATGGATTTCCATCTTGAACTTTTTGAGGAATCTCCACACTGTTTTCCACAGGGGTTGCACCAGTTTGTACTCCCATCACCAGTGTAAAAGTGTTCCCTTTTCTCTACATCCTCACCAACATTTGTTGTTTTCAGACTTCTTGACAATAGCCAGTCTCTCAAGTATGAGGTGATACCTCATCGTTTTGATTTGCATTTCTCTGAGAGCCAGAAAGGAGGGACATCTTTTCATGTGCCTGTTGGTCATCTGTATGTCCTATTCAGAAAAATATTTCAATTCCTCTTCCCATATTTTGACTGGATTGCCTGCTTCTCTGTTACTGAGGTGTATGAGTTCTATGTGTATTTTGGATAGTAAGCCCTTGTCAGACATATGGAATGCAAATATCTTCTCCCAGTTAGTAGGTTGTCTTTTTGTTTTGGTGATGTTTTCTTTCACTGTGAAGAAGCTTTTTAGGTTGATCTAGTCCCAATTGTTTATTTTTGTTTTTGTATTCCTTGATACTGGAGTTGAGTCCCCAAAGACCTGATATCTAAGGTTGATGTCATGGAATGTCTTTCTTATGTTGTCCTCCAAGAACTTGATGGTTCCCTGTCTTATGTTCAAGTCTCCAGTCCATTTTGAGTTAATTTTTGTGAATGGTGTTAAGGAGTGATCTAGCTTCATTTTTTTTTTTTTTTTTTTGCGTGTGGATATCCAGTTATCCAAACACTGTTTATTGAAGACTTTCCTTTCTCCATCATATGCTTTTGGCTCCTTTGTCATAGATTACTGACTGCATGTGAATGGATCAGTTTCTGGTGATTCAGTTCTAGTCCACTGATCTGTGCCTCTGTTATTATTCCAGTACCGTACTGTTTTGATCACTATCATTTTATAATATAACTCAATGTCTGGGAGTATAATCCCTCTGGATTTGTTCTTTTTTTCTTCATATTTAAAATTTTTTTTGGTTCTATTTCCTATATGACCATGGGATTTTAATGGTGATTGCATTAAATCTGTTACTTTAGGTAAGATGGCCATTTTAGCAATGTTTATTCTTCCCAGCCATGAGCAGGGCATGTCTTTCCATCTCTTTGTATCCTTCTCTACTTCTTTTAGAAACTTATAGTTTTCATTGTACACGTCTTTCACTTCCTCTGTTAAGTTCATTCCAAGATATTTTATTCTTTTTACTTCTATTTTAAATGGTGTGGTTTTCTTGATTTCATTTTCTTCTAGCGTATTGAGTTTAAAAATGCAGTGGATTATTGGGCATTGATTTGGTAGCCCTCCACTTTACTGTATCCATTAATTAGTTCTAGCAGTATTTTGACATAATTTTTGTGATTTTCAATATATATAATAATGTCATGCAAATAATGCTGGTTTTACTTCCTCCTTTCCTATTTGGATTCCTTTTATTTATTTTTCTTGCCCAATTTATCTGTTTAAGACCTCCAGTAAGATGTTAAATAGCAGCGATGAGAGTGGACTGTCTTCATTGTTCCTGACTTAATAGGAAATGATTTCAATTTTTTTCCAATGATTATGATGTTGGCTGTGGGTCTATCAGACATAGCTGTTATTATGGTCAGGTTTTTACTTCTATCCACGTTTTATTCGGGACTTTTTTTTTAAATCATAAATGGGTCAAAAGCTTTCTTTGCTTCTGTTGATAAGATCATATGTTTTTTCTCCTTGCTCTTGTTGTTACAGTGCATTACATTAATAGATTTTCGTATGTTGAACCATCCTTGCATCCCTCGGTTAAATTTCACTTGGTCATGATGGATGATCCTTTTGATGAATTGTTGGATCCAGTTTGCTGATTTGTTTTGTTTTTGAGTACTTTGGCATCTATGTTCATTAGAGATATTAGTCTGAAATTTTCTTCCTTGGTAACATTTCTACCAGCTTTTGGTATCAGTGTGATGTTAGCTTCATAGAAAGTATTTGGAGTGTTCCCTGTTTTCAATATTTGGAAGAGTTTGAGAAGAATAGGTATTAATTCTTCTCTGAAGTTTTAGGGTAAACGCATTAGAAAAGCCATCTGGGCTTTTATTTTTAGGAAGACTTTTAATTACCTCTTCAATTTCTTTGTTTGTGATTGTTCGTTTCAGGTTTTCCAGTTATTCCAGGTTCAGTCTTGGTAGACTGTACTTTTCTAATAATCTCTCCATGTCCTCAAGGTCTGCTTTGTTGGCATAGAGCCATTAAGAGTTGTCTCTTAGGATTTTTGTATTTCTGTGGTATCTGTTTTAACTTCTTCCCTTTCACTTCTGATTCTAGTTCTGAGAACTTTCTTTTATTCTTTGTGAGTCTAGCCAATTATTTGCCAATATTGTTTATTTTTTCAAAGAACCAGTTTTTTGTTTCATTGATCTTCTGGATTGTCCTTTTGTTTTCTATTTAATTTCTGCTCGAATTTTGATTATTTGGTTTTTTTCTATTGACATTTGTCTTTAATTATTATTCTTTCTCTAGTTGTTTTAAATGTAGGGTTAGATTGTATATTTGTCATTTTTCTTGTTTCTTGAGGTGGGCTTGGATTGCAATGAACTTCCTTCTTAGTATTGCTTTTGCCGCATCCCATAGACCATGGTATCTTGTGTCTTCATTCTCATTTATCTATAAGCATATTTTTAAGTTCTTTCTTGATTTTCCCTTTCACCCAAGAGGCATTCAGAAGCATACTCTTTAGTCTCTAATTAATTTGGAATCCTCCAGCTTTCTTTGTGTGGTTGACTTATAGTTTTAAGCCATTGTAGTCAGAGAAGATGCTTGGTATAATTTCAATCTTTGTAATTTGTTGAGACATATTCTGTGTCCCAACATATGATCTGTCCTTGAGAGTGTTCCATGCACAGTTGAGAAGAAAGTAAAATTTGTAATCACTGGATGAAGTTTTTGGTAAATGTCTATTAGACTTAACAGTTCCAAATGGTCATTTAAAGCTGCTGTTTTCCTGTTAATTTACTGCCTAGTTATTTGTCCATTGTTGTAAATGGGGTGTTGAAGTCTCCTACCATGATTGTGTTGCTGTTGGTGTCTTTTGTCAGTTCTAATAAAACTTGCTTAATATATCTTGATGCTCCTTCATTTGGTGCATATATGTTAATAAGCATCATGTCTTCTTGCTGGATTGACCCCAATTATTATGTAATGTCCATCTCTGTCTTTTGTTATGCTTTTTAGTTGGAAATCTGTTTTATCTGATTTAAGTATGGCTGTTCCTGCTCTTTCATGGTTGTCATTCTATTGTAGGATTGTCTTTCAACCATTACTTAGAGCCTTTGTTTATCTTTTGCAAGAAACTGAGTTTCCTGAATGCAACAGAAGTTCGGGTTATGCTTTTTAATCCATTTTGGCCACTCTGTGTCATTTGATTGATGAGTTCAGTCCATTAGAGTTTATGATAATTATTGATATGTAGCTGTTTTTGTCATTTTGTAATTTGTCTTCTGCGTGTTGCTCCTGACAGTGCCTTTGTTCTTCTCCTTCCTCCTATTATGTTGGTTAGGTGTAGTTATGTTTCTATTAGTTTCCCTTTTTGTTTTCTTCTTTGCTTATTCCATGAAGATATGTTTCGAGGTTACCCTGAGGTTAACATTAAGAATTTTATGTTTATTTCCTATTCTTATTTGAAAGAAGATTAGTCTTACATTCATTCTAATCATCCACATTTTTATTCTCCTCTCCTCCTCCCACTTTTTATATTTGCTCTTCTCTTGTTTTTAAGAGGGATTTCTTTACACTTTATAGAGCATCCTTTAGCTTTTTTTTTAGAGCTGGTTTTGTGGTGATAAATCCTTTTAGCTTTTGCTTATCTGAAAATTTTTTTATCATTCCTTCAGTTCTAGATGATAATCTTGCAGTGTACAGTATTCTAGGTTGAAAATTCTTTCCTTTCAGCACTTTGAATATTTCATGCCATTCCCTTCTGGCCTGTAGTGTTTGAATTGAGAAATCTGCTGACAATCTTATGTGGGGACTCCTTTGCATGCGACTCAGTTTTCTCTAAATGTTTTTAAAAGTCTTTCTTTATCTTGTATTTTTGACATTTTATTGAAAATGTGTCTAGGTGTTGATATGTTTGGTTTTCTTTTGTTTGGAACTCTTTGAGTTTTCTGGATTTGGAGGCTTTCTTCATTCTTCAGATTAGGGAAATTCTAAACTGTTATTTCTTCAAATACAGTTTCTTCCCCCTTTTCTCTCTCTCTTCTCCTGGGATCCCTATGAAATGAATGTTATTCCTTTTTATATTGTCTCATAGGTCTCAAATGCAGTCTTCATTTCTTTCATTCTCTTTACTCTTTTCTGGTTTGCTTGAGTGAATTCCTCTGCCCTATCTTCTAGCTCACTGATTCTGTTGGAGGCTTCATCCATCCTCTTCTTTACTCCCTCTATTGAGTCATTCAGCTCAGCTCTCGTATTCTTCATTTCTTTGACATCTTAAGTTCTTGTTCTTCTTCATTGTTGTTGTTGTTGTTGTTGTTGTCTTTTTCTATTCTGTTGTTTTCTTGATATACATGAGTATGTTTATCATTGTTGCCCTAAATTCATCCTCAGGTAGTTTTCATTCATCTCTTCCATTCAGATTTTCCCCTGAATTTTTGATTGAATCCATCATTTCACATCTATTTCTTTGTGTCTTTGCACTGTTTGACATTCTGTTTATGTGTCTGTGTATTAGGTTTTCCTGCAGTGATGGCCTTGTGTAGGTTATTGACTTGCACCAATAAATCTGAATCTGGGTTTGAATACTGGCATTTCTTGAGTTTTGTGACTTCACCACTGGTTGTATTTGTTGAAGTTTTTAGGTGTATCCTGTCTTGGGACCTGAGAGTTAAGTCTATGGAGTTGGAGTTTGTGCGAAGTATGCAGAGCCTTCCCTCACCATCCCAGGTCTGAATAGTAATGACCACTTTGTTGTTGGCCCACAATCAGCAATCAGACTGCAGTTCTGCCTCCACACCCACAGGGTGGCACTAGTGAGTGGTGTTGAGGGTTCATCCCTTCTGGGAGACTCTCTTCTTCCTTTAAGCCTGGGGCCGGGATATTCGGTGGGTGGTTCCTGCAGCTCTGGTGCAATATGTTGGTGGAAGTGGGTGAAGAATTCCCCTAGATGCCTTCCAATTTCCCCACTAGGGGTCCCGCTCAGCCCACTGGGGTGCTGGTCCTCCTGCCCTGTGGCAAGACTTTTTCCCCCTTGTCCCAGTCTCGCTGGGTGGGCCCTCTGCTGCTTTTGAAATGACTGTCCGAGAAGCCTGTTTGTGTTGCAGCCTGAACCATAAATCTACGTGTAGCTCTGAGCCTTGATGTTTCGTCTACTCTTTTTGGTCCTCGTTGCTTCTGCAGTCTCTGGAGCCTCTGGGCCTACTTTTGCTCAATATTCATATCTGGAAAATAGGTGAATTGCTAGTTGCTCTGTGAGGATGTGGGACTCATTTCTACCAGGTTGCCATCTTGACCCCGATTTCCCACAATGACTTTTTAATTAATATATCTCACAGTCTTTATTCTTTTTTTCATTCTTTTTGACCCGTATTATGATTTTGACTATACATTTTATTTCAAATGTCCCTTCTTATTTCTATGATACTATACTGTTCTTATTCTCTTTCCATCTGTCTGACCTGTCATCCATTTCTCTGTCACTTTTGTTCCTCCTCCCACTTCTAATTGCAGATGAAGCCTTCAGCATCCCTGAAGTCGCTAGCCGTAGATTCTTCAAGCTCCACAAACTTTCTCTTGAAGGATGCATCCATTCTCAGTGCTCTGAGCATCATGTGAGTGCTGTTGTCTCCCAAATGTTTTTTATTTTGAGCCATGATTATGTTCCAGAGTTCCAGGTCTATATCTTTAAACTCCTATTGGGTATTTTCACTTGCATATCCCACTGTCATGTTAAATCCAGTATGCTCATCATTTTATTCCCCACTTCGCACTCTCTTCCACACCCAGAACAAGTTTTCCTACCTGAATTTTCTGCCTCTCAGCATCACCTTTATCCTCCAGTGTCTTAAGTTCAGAATCATGAAATCATTCTCCTTATTTAGTCAGGTATCAAAATTCTCCCAAGCCACTCCTTTCCAGTCTATACTTACTGCCAAAACTCGGGTCCAGACCTTCATCCTCTCAAATTTGAATTGTTGCCACAGCCTCCAGGCTCTCCCACAGCCTTCTGCTCTATCCCGCATACCACTGCCAATCTAATCTTCTTTAAATATAACTTTTATCATATCACTTCCCTAATCGAATTATCTCATGACTTCTGTTTCCTACTACATCAAGTCTGAACACCTCTAACTGACTTTCAGGCTGCCCATGAGCTGACTCTACATTACCTGTCTTATTTCCCATGTTACCCAACATGTTCTCCTTGAGTTAGGTCAGTTTTCTCACTGTCAGGAGAAAAGCCAAGTTCATTTCTGCTTCCATATCTTAAAAAAACAATAACACACTTTCTCTTTCTTGGAATGTCTATTTTCTTTCCATTGAACCAAATATTATTCATCTTGCAAGAAAATTGTCTACTTGCTCTTTCTACTTTCACACTTTCTATATTCTGTAATCTATTTTAATCCAGCATTCACTGGCAACACTCCATTCTCCAGTGCACAATTCTTATCATTTTTCTATCCTAGTCACTTCCTCAGTCTTTCCCATCTCAGTAAATGATACCATCATTTACCCGGTTGCTCTGACTAAAATCCTGGGAGCCATCCTTTATTTGCCTTTAAACTCAGATTTATCCATCAGTAAGTCTGGGAAGCTCTCTTTTCAAAATATATTTCAAATCTTATTCCTCACTATCTCATTGCTTACCACTCTGCCCAAGTTGGCAGACCCTGCAGTGGTCTCTCTGCTTTCATTTTTGCCCTCATGCAGTTTGACACAAAGCATCCAGAATCACCTTTTAAAGACATAACTCTGTTTCTGTCACTTTACTTTCCATGGCCTTCAAGGCCATGCCTGATCTGCTCTAACTCAAAGTTCTGACCTTAGTTCTTGTTCATTTTTCCTTATCCCTCCATCTCCAATTTATCTGGCCTTCTTCTAGGTCCAGTCAAGTTCTGGAGGTCTAGAGCAAGTCAAGTTTGGCTCTTTACACATAGACACATTTCAGAATAATAACTACATAAGTTTGAACAGAATATCTTCATTTTCCACTATTTGTCAGGAAAACATGTATGATGTCATTGGGAGAAATAGAAAATGTACATTTTTTTCTAAAATTTTTTTGAAGAGGAAGAAGCATTTTTATTTTCATTTATTTGTTCACACCGGTTGCCCCACCCCACCCCCAACCTGGGACTGGAACCCAGGGGTATGTGGCCTGGGCTCCTTTGGAGGTGATTGACCTAACTGCTACTTCACTAGAGTGCACCCTAAAATAATATTTTATATAAATGTTTATTTTGAAATAATCTGACTTAACATCTGCACATAAAACACACATAATGTTGTTTTTTGACCAGGTTGCTTCAGGACTCTTGAATAATGTGTACAATTCCTGGAAACATGGATATTCTCTTGCATAATTGCAATACAACCATGAAAAGCAGGAAGTTAACTTTGGTACATTACTATATTCTAACTCCGTTATCGTCTAACTCACACTCCGGGTTTTACCAATTTCCCAATAATATTCACTGTAGCAAAGAATGAAGGTTAGAGCACATGCTGTATTTTACTTGTTAAATTTCTTTAATCTCCTTTAGTTTGGAACAGTTCCTTAGTCTTTCCCTTAATTTTCATGATCTTGGCACGTTTTTGTAAAACAGAATGTAGAATGGGTCTGTTATTTGCAGACTGTCCCATCAATTTGGTTTGTTTGTTGTTTCCTCATGATTAGTCCAGGGTATGCATCTTTTTAAGAATACCGTAGAAGTGGTATGGAGTACTCATTACTTCCCGTCAAGCAGCACATGATTTCCATCTGTCCACCAGTGATGTTTATTTTGGTCACTTGATTAAGCTGGTTTCTACCAGGTTTCTGTACTGTAAAGTGACTCTCTCTTTTTCCTTTTGTAGTAAGTAGTTTGTGTTGAAATACTTTGAAATTATCATGCAAAGGTAAATTTATTATGTTCCTCATCAAATGTCCCTTTTATTCATTATGCATTTATATTAATATAGACTCGTGGATACTTATTTTATCCATTTATGATTATTTATTTTGGTGCTTGCATCTATTTAGAATTTTCCAGTGGGAGCCCTTTCAGGCTGGCTCCTGTGCTCCATGACTTGTACCTCTTAATTTTTGTGTATTTCTTTATATTCTGGCACAGTAAGCTATTCATGGCTCATCTTGTTCATTCCCTGCCCCAGTTTCCTGTCCCTGGAATCAGCCATTTATCTGAAGACCCCAGATTTTTCAGTAGTTCCTTCTAGTAGGCAAAATGTGAGTTCTCTCAGTGGACATATAGAGATAGAGATATATAGACATAGATAAATATACACATATACATATCTATATTTATATATCTATATGGAAATTCATGAGTTGGCACCTATACTGACAATTTCAATCCAATGCTATGGAAATCTTTTTAGTTTTCTTACTTTACATATTTGCAATTTCTCCATCAGTGAGAAATTATACTGAACATACACTTATACTTAACATATTTACCCTTTATACTTAATATATTGACTTACAAGTACCCTTGAATATAACCGAACTCCTATCCTGCTATCTTCCCCACAATGTATTTACTGTTTCACTCCTCTAGGACTGACTCTCCCTCCCTGGACCTTTTCCTCAAGTAGATGCAGTGTGCTTTTCACCTTCCTTGGGCTCTGATGTCCCACTGTGAGTTGCCCACACTTGTGAGACCCTCCTCACTCACTCCAGTTGCCCTCTGACCCCTCACACCGGGGTGTCCTCGCATGAATGTCCTCCCACATCCTACTCAGACACTGACACTGCTCCACGAAGGTGCCTGTCTTGCTTTGCGGTACCTGACACCGCCATAAGGGCTCGAGTGCTTCGTCAGTGATGGGAGAGGAAGAAGAACTAAGGTCAATGTTTTGTTCAGAAAATACTTTTTACTTAGTGTAGATTTGACTACAAGTTGAGGTTACAACATTTCTATTTCCCCTAAAAAATCATATATTCTCAATACCAGTTGGCGTGAAATGTAGCAATCAGTGTTCAAGAAGCCGAATCATTCAAAAGAACACTCAACCTAGATAATGTAAAAAGAACACATTCAGATGGAAAAAGATTCTTTCATGCTTTTTTCATCTTTTGTTCAAATGTTTTGGTATTATGGATGCAAACCTCAGAATCACTGCTAAGTGCTAATGATTATGATAAGCTTATGAACCTTAAATTTTGAAGACAGTAGTTTCTGATGCATGAGGCTCTTACATAAAAATTAATTTTATCTTTTAAAAAACTGAGAACTGCAGATATTTTATCACAATAATACTGCTTTAATTAAGTTATACCATAAGGCTTTGCAAGGCAATATCTACATTGATTTGATTGTCTGTTCAGTCTTTAGAAGGAAAACGCCTGCAAACCACTGCAAGATCTCGCTTGATAAGCATTTCACAGAGCTGAAGCACTGATGACTCAGGATATTGCCCGCAAAGAGGCCATAACCCCTAGAGACAACTTTCACAGGACAAAAATATTCATTTGCTTCCAAATTCTTTAGAGATGTAAACTAACAGCTCCAAGAAGTAGCTTTCGCATGCCTACTCTTCCTCCAAATTTTCTTTATCTGAGAAAGGCAAGTTTAGCCTTTCTTCTAAATCAAGATATGATATGACTAGATTTTGTTTCGTTCTAAGCCAAAACATTCCCAAATGCCCACTGCATTCCTGCAATGCCCCTAAAGGCTGGTGAAGAGCTCTTGACTATGTCTCATTCCTTCAGAGTCCAGCACTCTCCAACTGTAACAAGGAATTGTGGCCTCCATGACGCTCTGCTCAGGTGGGTCAGATTAGCTTTACAGTCCACTCGTGAGGGCTAATAAGGCTGCTCTGTGGCTGCTTGAGCGCACTTTAGAAAATTCTGATGACCTCATGAGCCAAAGAAAGCAGGTCTCATATTGCAGCTTAAACCTAAATATTAATACTGCTTCATATTTATACAGTCTTTTTTCCAAGGAGCACCAACCTTTTTACAGACATTATGTCATTAATCCTCAAAGCGTTGCTGTTTGGCACACAGTGAATGTTATTCCCCTCTTTTTTTTTTTTTTTTTTACTGTGATGGAAACTTGCAAGTCAGTGATGAAAACCAGTCCCCTGGTTCTCACTCAGTGCACTATACCATGAGACAACCAGGTGAATACTTTTTCAGCTTTTTCACTGCTGCTTGGGTGGTGTCTTAAGAGGATATCTCAGTGTGTATACATTTCAGCTTCAGCGTCTCCGGCTTCTAAGCTACTCTTTTCCTTCGTTTTAAGTTAAGCATTCATCTTCTGCTGTGGCATTCACAAAACACTACAAGTCTGTAGTGAAAGACTTTCTTATTTGATATGTAATCTCACTTATTTCTCAGAGCTCCCTAATACTTCTCATACCCCAAGCTAAATTAGATTTTTTTCTTTTAATCCTTAAGCCAGCTCGGGACACATTTCATTTATAGCAATCACATGTTGTTATAAAATCAGATAGTGTTCAAATAGATGCAGCCAATTTGTACCGAATGATTAACACGCACCAGATATTGTGCTAAACTTCTTTTTTAAAGGAAAGGTACTGGCAGGAATGAAGGCAAGTAGGCAGACGGCAGGAAGAGAGAGGAGGAAGAAGAACTCCATTTATTTTATTTGGTTGTTCATCTTGATTATCCTCCCCACAACCCCACCCCAGTTCTTGAACCAGGGACAGGGACTGTGGGATGTATGTGAACCATGCTCGGTGCACTAAACCACTGGACCACCAGGGTGAGCTAACATTTGCAAATTCATGATCTTATTTTACATGTGTAATATTCCATGAGAATCCGTTAGACTAAGTCTTGTATACGTGGAAACTTTCTCTTAGAATAGGATAAGAAAGAAAAGGCACTAGTAGAAATATGCCCCCCTCCAAAAAAATAAATACAAGAATTCAACTCTAAATCTCATAGTGGAAATTCCCAGTGTAAATATTTCCAAAAAGGGAAAATGTGGGTGAATTCTAAAAACCACCAGGAATTGGCTCAATATCCACAAAGTAAAAACAAAAACAAAAACAAAAAAACCCAAAACAAATCTGAAAAAAAATTTGTTGCTGCAATTCAACAATTAACACCAAACCCAGAGAACAGAAACAGCCATATCTAATGATGAGAACTATGTATTGGCTTCACCTGGTTTGATTTATTTTGTTATTTTCAAAAAAGGAAGGAAGCAGGAATGAAGACATGCAGACAGGCAGGCAGGAAGAGTGAGGAAGAGGAAGCATTTTATTTATTTGTTTGTTAATTGTACTTGTTCCCCCTACCACAAACCCAGGTCCTTGGGCATTTATGTGGACTATGCCCCAGTCACTGGTTCAACACATAAGCCACTAGGGCATGCTAGTTTCACCTGGTTTTACATGTTCCTAATAAGGAACATTAGAGCCAGGAATTACAGATTACTGTGGCATAACTTTAACTCTCACAAAAATCAACTTCACCTCTTATTTTTAAATTTCGGTCAAATTGTTTTCCAAATTGGTGAATAGTTGTATACTGCTGAATAGATAGTGGTAATGAAAAGAGAAAACACTGTGGAAAAATCAGAAAATCTCTTATAAAGCAAAGGGAGGGAGAGGGAAGCAAAGGGGGGCGGGAAGGACACTAAAACTGAGGAAGGGTGTGGTATGTAATGATATCCATAGACTGAGAATGAGTTCAGCATCTTAAAATGAGTATGGCTTTCTAAACAAAAGAAACCATAATGAAATTATTACATTATGTTTTACAAATAGGTAAATAAAACAAAGGGAAACTTTCCACTTTTAATCACTGAATTATGAAAACCTAAAGTGAAATATGTTAGTTAAATGCTTCCCACACTGATAGTATTCCACTCTGTACTCTGGCTCAGCTAGGTTGGAAATGGCCCTACATTTCCAAATTGTTTGTAATTTGATACTAAGCAGCCCTAGCCCATCATGGAAAATATTCATAGGTTGGAGAATATGTACAGTATGTCATACTTTAGGTATATAATTGAGCTATATTTTGTAGCATACCTAAGCTGAAGTTTAAATTCAATAACCTTGGCTGTTTAGGGTAATATATTCATAGCTTTCTAAATGTTTAGGTGTTTTTATTATAGGACATATTAGCCAAAAAGTAGCATTGTGTCCCAAGAAAAATTTTAGTGATGGCGAAATTTAGAAAGTGACAGTTGGAAACTAATATTTGCCCTGGCAGGTTTGCCGCGCGCTGGTCTGCTGATTGCGGACTGTGTGTTAAGTCCACGGGCGCCCAAAACAGAGAAAGCAATGGGAGTGGCGCCCCCTGGGGGTGACCGATACCCGGAAGCCCTGATTTTAACTAACTAGGAAACGTTTAAATATTCGTGTTTTCTCTCTAATTCATAACTGAAGACCAGTTGTGAACTGCAGTAAGACTTCTGTTATTTCGTGTGTGTGTGTGTGTGTGTAAAGTTATTTTTCCTCTCCATCTTGATTCCAAAAGACTTCCCAACTGTCTGGATTTCATTCGGTACACTGGGATGGCATTTTCCCAGTTCTGAGTTTTTCATGAGTGAGGGAAAATGTGTGCATTTAAGAAGAAGCTTGTCAGACATGCTCAATCAGCCTGGGGCTAATTTTGGGCTAATTTCTCCTCATTACTCTGCATTCCTACAGCATATTGCTTATAGCTCTATTTAGCCTTCTTTTGAAGTGTTAGGTGTTGGTTAGAGTTTGCTGGTTACACATCTGTGTCTCTAACATCTGTGTCCCTTGAAACACTCTCCTGGCCATGCCTGCTATTCTGCTGCAGCCATCACCAACATAACCCTTTAGCATGGCACCTTGAATCTTTGGTGTCTTTGACCCTCCTCTTACCCCTCCACTCTTTGGTTCTCTTTCATTTACTTCAGTCCAGAGGAAAACACGTATTCTCTAGAAGGGAGGATAACTGGAGGCATTGGGAGAAAGCCCACCTCCATATGATGAGACCAGGAGTGGTCTCATCACATGCAGACACAACTGTTACTTGAATATGACCCTTCACGACCTCATTTTCTCTTACTGTGGTCAGGCCTGGTCCAGTTTCAGTAAAAAGTTGAAGAGAATGATATTGTGAATTTGATAGCAGTTAATGTTTTTAGTGGTGCAATTGATTTCAAAATGAAAAAAAAACAACATTCTTTCTGGAAGGATGTGTAAGAAACTGGTGACAGTGGTTGCCATCTGCGCGTGGAAGTGGGTTGGGTGGCTCTTGGGTAGCAGGGAGAGTCTCACTGTGTCCTTTTAGAGTTTCATATTGTATGACTATATTAGCTGTTGAAATAGATAAATGAAACACAAAACTGAAGCATTCAATTAACAATCTAAATTTATGCCATAAAAATCCTGTTAATTATAGGAAGGAATTTAAATATATTTAAAAGATAAAAGTAGATCAGGAAGATGCATAATATTGTTTTCACTTTGTATTAGAAACTGTGAAAATGTTTCACTGTTTGCTAGAAAAATATAAAAATTAAGTTTAGATGTTTACCCCTTGTATAAAATTTATCCTTACTTTAAACATGAACTATTTTTCTTAATGGTTTTCTTTTTCATTTTTCT
Source organism: Solenodon paradoxus (assembly GCA_004363575.1). Taxonomy (NCBI): domain Eukaryota; kingdom Metazoa; phylum Chordata; class Mammalia; order Eulipotyphla; family Solenodontidae; genus Solenodon; species Solenodon paradoxus. The sequence continues at coordinate 51,084 of RJWH01003345.1, read as the reverse complement.
TCTTTCCTTCAAGTGAACTTAGAGCCAATTTAAAGTAGCTTCTTCGTAAATGTATCTTTGTCACTCTGTCTCCACCTGGTATGAAAGAATTATTGAGGGGGTACAGAGCTCCTCAGCGTGCCCTGCTTCACTCTCTTCCTGCCAGTGAGAGGAGGCAGTTATGACCCCAGGTTCAAATATCACACCCATAGACGTCTTCCATCTCAGTCTTCATACCAGAGTGGTCTTTCTCTGTGTATTTCATGGGGCATATCTCTACAGTCATTTCTGTACTCATAGTTATATTATATTCCTTTCAGCACCTGGTAAATTATTTTAGAGTAGAGACTCAGATTTAAGTGACCTACGTAGCAAGTCTCTGAGAAGCAGGTAGCACATCCAATTCTGTATCTGTCATCTGTTCATCTCTTTTATTTTTCTTTGAAGAATCAGCAAATCTATGTCGAGTTTAGTACGTCTAATAACACTGTCATGTCATTGTTGGATGGTTTCTTCCTATATATATATCACAAACCAAGACATCATTTTTTCACTTTTATAATTATTTCAGGTATTGCTTCATTGTGTTTATGTGTTTTATTTGTCTACCTTTAGTTACCAGAGAATTCATACTTTATTATTCAGGCATTTGAAAGTAAGTAAATAATATTTTTCTATTGAAAAATATCAAATAATATTTTAGAATGTTTTATAATTTTAAAAGATAAGTGAAAAAACTATAAAGTTGTTTAGGTTATTATCTTACCAGTTTACAAATAAAAAATTTCATAAGTTGTCATCATATTGAAATAAAGGAAAATAAGAGAGCGAGATAATATGTTAATTAGAAACATCAAGTAACAATACATTATTGCAGTTAATATATTAATATAAAATAATATTTTAGTGTAATTTTAACTATACAGATTACACATGAATACATTCTCATAGATAATTCAAAAACAACCAATAAGGATATTCTATACTGTGGACTTTACATTTAAAACATAACCCACACGAGGTGCTATAGCCACTAATATATGTGGCTGCTGAGCACTTGAAATGTGACTAACTTGAGTTGAGAGATACTGGGAGTATAACATATACCCTGGATTGGGAAAAAATAGTACAAAAAGGAATGTAAAACATCTGAATTTTTATACTTGTTACATATTAAAATGATTTTTTTGATGTATTGGATTAAATAAAATTCACTTAAAATTTAATTTCATCTGTTTCTTTTTACTTTTTAAAACATAATTGCTAGAAAAAAATTTAAATATATGTGTGGTTTATAATTATATCTTCTTACTTTTATTGGAGAGCATTTTATATATTTGAAATGTGAACATTTTGAAAGTGTAATTAGAATAATACTGTGTTTTTCTGAAGCTTGGTTTTGTCACTTAACAAGGCTTGGAGACTTTTCCCCTTGTCAATGTATTTAGATTAACCTCATACTTTTTCTCTACCACATAGTATTCCTTAACAGTAAAGTGCTCTCGTAGTTTCAACCTTCTGCTGTTGCTGGAATGTTGTGGTTGTCTCCACTTTTCCTTAGGCGCGTTGCTTCAGAGTGTCCTTAGAGTGAACTGCCTGTGGCTGCACTTTTTTAGGGCAGGTGTCTGGGAATCAGAGTCCATGTGCATTGAAGTGTTTGTAGATCCTCCAGATTGTTCTGTTCAGAGACTGTACCCACCACAGTAAATGCATTTTCCTTTATGATTTCATCTTTTTTAAAAGCCGGTGCCATTTTAATTTTTTATTGTGATAAAATATATGCAACATGAAATTTATCATCTTAAACATTGTTAAAATGTCTGTTTTGCAACCATCACCACTGTACATCTTTATCATTTTTTTCGGGTTCCAAACTGAAACTCCATACCCATTAAACAATATCTCCATCTCGCTGCCTAGCCCCTAAACACTGCCATTCTGCTTTTGTCTCTACGAATTTGACTGCTTTGCAATCTCATATAAATGCCATCATACAATATTTGTCCTTTTTGACAAAGGACTGACATTTCACTTTCTGTAATATCCTCAAGTTCATCTCTCTTGTAGCATGTGTCGTAATTCCTTTGTACACATGTTTATCCAGTCATCCAGCAATGGATATTTGGATTGCTTCCCCCTTTTTGCATAATTTTAATGTATATTGCTTGTAAGTATATAAATATTTGTTCAAGTTCCTGTTTTCGGTTCTTTTGGGCATATATCCAGAAATGGAATTGCTGGATCATATGATAATTGTTTTTAATTTTACGAGTAACTCCCATACTGTTTTTCATAACAGGTGCATCATTTTACATTTCCTCCAGCAATGCACGAGGGCTCTAACTTCTCCACATCATCCATAACACTTGTTACTTTCTGGTTTTTGGGTTTGTTTTAAATAACAGCCATCCTATGGTATGCCCTGGTGGAGTAGCAGTTAGGAAAGCTGCCTCCAGAGGGGTGCAATCTTTGTACTTCCCAAGGACCTGAGTTGCCTCCCAGGTCAGGGGGAACAACCAATGTGAACAACTAAATAAAATTAAAAAACCAATGCTTCCTCCTCCTTTCTCTTCCTTCCCCTCTACTTGCCTTCATTCCTGCCAGTCCCTTTCCTTTAAAATTTTTAAAATAATAGCCATCCTAATAGGTGTGAAGTAATCTCTTAGTGGTTTTGCTATGCATTTCTCTAATGATTAGTAATCTTGAGAATCTTTCCATGTACTTCTTGGTCATTTGTAGGTTTTCTTTGCAGAAATGCCTGTTCAAGTCCTTTGCCCAGTTTTCAATCATTTTTTTCTTTCATTGAGTTGTAATACTTCTTATATATTCAAGGCATTAAAATTTTCTTATCATATATATGATTTGCAGATATTTTCTCCTACTCCTGAATTATTTATCCACTCTCTTGATAATATTCTTTGATTCACCTGTTTTTAATTTCATGAAGTCCATTTTATCTGTTTTTTCTTTTGTTGCCTGTGTTTTTGTTGTCATAGCCAGCAAACCCTTGCCAAATCCAGTGTCATGAAGATTTCCCTTATGTTTTAAGAATTTTACAGTTTTAGCTTTAACGTTTAGGTCTTTGATTCATTTTTCAGTTAATTTTTGTATATCGTGTAAGATATGAGTCAACTTCATTTTTTTACTTGTGTATATCTAGTTTTCTCAGCATCATTTCGCGAAAAGACTGTCTTTTCCCCATCCTTGTGGAAAATCATCTGACCCTATAAATAAGAGTTTATTTCTGGGTTTTCTATTCTGTTCCCTTGGTCTATCTGTCTTTATGCCAATATCATATATTTTGATTACTATAGCTTTATAGTGAGTTTTGGAATCAGGAAGTGTAAGGCCTACAACTCTGTTATTTTTCAAGATTATTTTGGTGGTCCCTTGAGATTTCATGAGTTTGAGAATGGCGTTTTCCGCAAAAACTGTCATTGAGATTTTGATGGATTTATTGAATCTGTAGATAACATTGAGTAGTATGAACATCTTAATGATATTAAGTCTTCCAGTTTAGGAACATGGATGTCTTTCCATGATTTTTCATGTTATATCTTGCTTATGAAAGTCTTACCAATGCTGAAGTTATAAACAACATTTTCTTCTAACAAGTTCGTGGTTTTGCTCTTTACATTTGGTTTTGTAAGCCAGATTGGATTTTTCTCTTTCTGGTGTGAGAACTTTTTCCCATTGTATTGATCCCACATGAATAATCTGCCCGTCCCCTGCTACTTTGAATGGCACTTTTATCTAAATTAAATTCTCATGGATACTTAGGTTTGCTTTTAGCTTGCTGTTCCATTTCACTGAGCCATATATGTCTATTCCTACATAACTATTATCAGGCTCCCATTATTTTATGTTTTGCTATCTGGAAGGGCAACTCTTTTTCTCTTCATACTTCAGTATTTTTAAGAGTTTTCTATACATTTTATCTTTTAGATGACTTAAAATTAGCTTACTAAGGTCCTCCAACAGACACGTTATTGAAATTTTGATTGAGAGTGCATTGGCTTGATAATTTAATCATGGGAAAGTTGACATAAGTCTGCATTTTCAGGAAAACTTATTTCTAGCTTCTGTATTCCTGTTATCAACTGCATTCCTAGAAAACTTTCTGTTTACTTGGATTATACCCAGATTTTCTCTATGATAGAAGGTCTGTCCAAGAGAACTTTCTATGATGATAAAAATGACCTATATCAGTAGTGTCTAATGGGCCACTCAGCATATGTGGCTAATGAAATTGAGGATCTGAATTTTGACTTTTATTAAATTTAAATTACTATATGTGGCTAATAACTACCATAACAGACAGTGCAACTTTAGGATATATAAATAACTGTGTAACTGAATACTTTGGTAGATAATAGAGGTAGGTAGCAAAGGAATAACTAATACTTACTGTGTGAAAGACAGATGGCTTTGCAGAGTCTAAAGACCATACTTTAATAAAAATTAATTCCTAAAGCACTGAAACACAAGTCATTTATATGTTTTCACATATTTGTGTTGTCAGAAAAAAAAATATGTGGCCATATTCGGTGGCTTAAAACATCTTAAATTTATTATCTCACTAGACTAAAAGTCCAAAATCCAGGTAACTGGACTCAGATCAAGGTGTAGACACTGTGGAGGCTCTAGGGGTGATTCTCTTCTTTGCTTTTTCCAACTTCTGGTGACGGCTGGCATCCCTTGGCTTGTGGCCACAGTCTCTGCCTTGGCAATCACATTGTCTTTTCTTCTTTGGTCCGTGTTCAAGTTCCCTCTGTCACCCACTTATAAGAATACACATAATTACATAAAGGATCCACCCAGACAATCCTGGATCCTCTGATCTCAAGATCCTTAATCCCATCTGCAAAAGGACTCCACCATCTTTTTTTGCCATATAAGGCGCAGCCGTATGTTCCAGCTTAAGGACATGTATATCTTTTGGTGACCTACCACAAGGGTCCAGGTTGATTGGAGTAGGGGATACTGTGGCAGGAGGAATGGTTACAACAGTAAGTCACTGAATGACTTGCACGTGTGAGCTGTACCAGGTGCTTTGTCTGTGCTATTCCACTTACTCATTACGAGAACTCTGTGTAGACTTTAGGAGATGAGAGGAATCCGAGTTGACTATATGTTCCTCTTTTGATGACTGGGAAATGGTGATTAACAGAAATTGAAAAGTCGTAAGGAACAAATGGTTACAAAGGAAAAACAATGAATTCAACTTTGTATTTTGTTTGAAGTCTCAATAGTTCATACTCAAAAAAAAGGGTCAACACCAGATAGAAGCTCCTGAACCTTGCATAGAGTTCTGCAGGCCTCTACTGCGATTTCCTACCTTTGTTTTCTCCACTGGGTTGAGGAGTCAAATTATAAAGAGCACCAAATTTGAAATTAGGAGACCTGGGTTCAAGACTTCCACTTACTAAATGTGTAAATTGGGCAGTCATTTTATTTATGTGAGCTTCAGTAAAAGAGGAATCTATAAAAGGAATTTTAAAAATTTCTCTGTCTTCACACTGTTATTGTGAGGAAAAAATGATACAGCAATTTGTAATGTTCTTAGCATAGCATATGGCTGTTTTAAGCATTCAAATGTCTGTTAAAAGAAGATTAAAAAAACTTAATATGCTTGTAAACTTAGGAATGTTACTTAATATGTATATATACTTATAACTTTATAATACAAACTTAAGTATTTTAATTTGAAGATGATATATCTTAAAATGATCTGGGCACACCCTAATGGCCCAGGTGTTAAGCCGGCAGCTGGGGCATGAACCAGTAAAGTCCAAGGACACTGGTTTGTGACCTGGGACTGGAGGGAATAATGAAAAATAAATGAAAGTAAGTTAAAACATAAATAAAACAAGTTAATAAAAGTGTGTCCTCTACCTCTCCCTTCCTTCCATAAAAATGTTTCTTTCTCCTCTCACTTCCTTCCTCTATGTAAAAAGAACCTTATCTAGATGTGCCCTGGGGAAATAGTGGTTTGGTGCACTGCCAGAAGCCCTCAGTCCACGTAGATCCCAAGTACCCAGGTTCGCATCCTGGGTCTGGGGGATCAACCAGTAAGAGTATATATATATATATATATATATATATATATATATATATATATATATATATATATATAAAAAAAATAAAATAATAAAATGCCTCTTCCTCTCTGTGAACAGGTAGGCAGGAAGGAAGAAAGAGGAGGTAGAAACATTTTTTTTTCCTTCACTTATTGTTCATCTTGGATGCTCCCAACAGTCCCAGGACACAAACCTGGGACTCTGGGATGTATGTGGCCTGCGTCCAACCCCTACCCCACTACGGTACACCAACATTAGTTTTTAAAGACTTAGTGATTTCCTTTCCTACTGTCCAAGTGGTTATTCCATACTCTCACCACCCAAGACCAGTTCCCTTCCTTTAGGCAGATTATTTAAACTCTCCTTCACAGAAATGGTTAAGACCATCAAGTATGAATCACTCAACTGCCTGCCCCTGTATTTAAAGATGTTCTTATAGCTACACAACTTTTCCTCCTTCCTTCAAGACCTCAAATACCTCATCTTTGTCCAACTAATTATCCTTTCTATTTGTGCTCTTCATGCAGTGTCCGCCATCCTGAGCTCCAGGTCACACTGCCAGCGTCCTGGTAGACACCTTCACTTGGATAACTCACCTCCAATTAGAATCTTGAAAATAAATTAAGTAATTTCTCCATCCATTCTCCCACTGTGCTCCCACCACTCCCCTTTCCACTTCCTCTAGTTGCCATCTTGGTCACTGGCATTACCAGAAACATGGGTAAAATTTGTTATATTTTTCACTCCTCTCTTTCCTCTGACATTCCTGTTTATTCAAATGAATGATTAAGTCATGTTAGGGTTCAGGTTCAGGCATCCATTCTATTGCTCCTCAGCCCTCTGCCATATTAGTCCTTTCCTCTCTGATCTCACTGCTATCTTACTCAGATCAGTTCTCTTCTACAGTAGCCTCAGTGCCTCTTGTCCCCCTCCCCTCTGGTCTACCCTTCACACTGCTGTCACAGGGATCTGTCTAAAGTGAATATGCTTGCACCCCTTGTAGCACTTCATTACAGTAGGAAGTTCAGACTTCAGGTAGGACTGACCCAGCCCATGCCCCATGTCCTACCCGCTAGTCCCAGTGAACCATTGCTAACTCTCCAGAGGTATTCTGCTTTATATCCCTGGGCCTATGTGCCTTTCGACTAGAATGTTGTCTCTGCAACCGGTCCCTAATACCTTTTGCCTGGTAAGTGTCTGCTCATCTTGCACTTCTTATTCAAGCTTCACACCCCTTTGAAGCTTTGCCAGTCCTCCTTAGGAAGAGCCGATAAGATCTTTCTAGAACCTCCGCTGTACTCTCTACATGACTCTTACCATTTCATCTCGAACCTGTTTGTTTCTCCCTGCTGGCCCCTTTGAGAATGACGTGGAGTGAGTTTTGATTAGCTTTGTCTCCTTAGTGGTTAGCGCAGGGTCTGGCACAAAGGTGGTACTAAAAATGTTTACTGAATAGATAAACTAACTATAGAACTTTTAAAGCCATATGATCTCTTAGAGAATATGGAAGAAGAAAGAATTTACATACTTTAGAAATAAATGCAGATACCTGACTATGAATCTACCACTTGAATAAGATAGCTGTTATGTAGACCCTGGTCATAAACTACAAAACAAAAAATCAAGAAAACAAATGAATAGGCAAACTCTTCATAAATTCCAGTAAGATATGAGACTCTTCCCAACATACCAGAGAGCGTACAGCTCCACTGGAATTGGAGTTAATTGTTCTCTTTAAGCATTTGATTTCTTACTGCTCATTCATCACAATATTAACATAAGCTGCATTCATACTAATATTTATTTTTAATCACTGTTGACTTAATTGTACAAAGATGATGAGGGTGAGGAATCAAAACTAATATATGGAGGGGCAGAAAGCCTCTGTGAATCATAAAATTCCTTGATCTGGGAAGTTCTAAATCCAAAGGTTTCATACTTCACACTTGCACACTGATATAAAAGTTTCATATCTCATACTTTAAATACGTGATTATAAACCTTTACTGGTCAGGAGTTGTTAAATTCTAAAGAGAAAGCAATTTGCTAAAAGTGACTTGACAAATAATTTTAGAGTAAGCAAAATGCATTGCACTCTCACCCTGGCACCTAAAGTACTCACCAGTTATTTCCTGGTTGCCTGAGGCTGCCCCCACCCCATGCACCTCCCTTGGTTTCCCACACAGGTCTGCTTCCTAATGCAAAGTGCACGTGCTGTGCTCTGAACTGCTCTTCCCATATCAAAATTTCTGTCTCCTTTCCAAAGCCTGTGAGGCCCCACTTTTAGCAAGCTGCCACTTGGAGACTATTCCATAAGTTAATTTACACCAACATCATACTGAATAATAATTACATGGAATTTACCTTTTTAAAAGGAGTGCGATGGATACATAACAGCAAACCCTAAGAGCCTATCTAATAAGGGAACATTTCTTACTGTCGCTTATCTTCCATGTCTTTTCGTGATTTATTATTTTTTAGCATGCTGAACCTTCCACCTACAATAATCGCCCCCAAGCCCGCCACTGTCTCTAGTCTGGTGAACTCCTACTTGTTCTTCAAGACCCAGTTCCGTGACCCCCTTCTGCTAAGAAGTCTTCTCTAAATTTCCCAGGTTGAGTTTGTCACTCCTTGACTTTTATAAAGCTTTTTGTACTTGCTGTCTAAATTTATTAATTTGTTTACATACTCTTCAAGGCGACTTCTTTTTTATTTGTATTTTTTCAGAGACAGGTGCAGGCAGGAGTGAAGACCAGCAGAGGCAGGCAGGCAGGCAGGAGGAGAGAAGAGGAGGAAGAAGTACTTTATTTTATTTAGTTGTTCATCTTGGTTGTCCTGGGACGTGAGCCTGGGACTTTGGGATGTCTGTGGACTGGACCAACCACTGCTCCACCAGGGTGCGCCTCATTTGGACATATTTCAGTCTCATCTTCTTTGACCTTTAACAATATTTGACACTCTTGACCACCACTGTCACACCTTTTATTTTCTCCTCTCCCTCCTCTTAAAACTTTCTTTCTATGGCTTTTTCCTTTCTTTTTTCAAATGTCAGTTTAATTTATTGGTTAATTTAGGCAATAAAACATGACCTAATTTAACATATGCTTAAAACAGTCCCTGGTTTTCTTGACATGAAAGTCTGGTCTGCTAGTCGCTTATCTCTTTCAATCTGCTTTGTTGGCTCATTTTTCCACTTAGTTTTAAATGTTTGAGTTCCTTAAGGCTGTGCCCTGGCCCCTTTCCCTTCTCATGTTCTAATCTCTCAATAAGCACCCCACCCAAGGCATTCATGCTGATGACTGTCAAATTTGCATCTCTAATTCAAACCACCACCCCACCACCACCCCCTCACCCCGCCACCCCTCCCACTGCTGGGCTTCAGTTTCCATGGACAGTCTCTTATTCAATATGTCCATTTGGAGTTTTGCAGGCGATCCAAACTGAGCAAGTTCAAAATTCCCATTGTTTTCTACCTGAGAAAATATCTCCATCTGTGAAGTTAGCGAAACCAGAAATTGGGAGTTACTGCTGCCCCACTTTCTCTTTTACTCTCATCTCCAATTGATCATCCTTTGACTGTATCTTCTAATTATTTCTATCACTGGTGACTTCTCTCCATCACCACTGCCACCTAAGTCATCACCTGACTACTACAATAGCATGACTTAGTACCCTGCATCCATTTGATATCTCTAGTACATTTCTACACTGCAAGCAGCATGCTCTTTGAATGCTCATTCATTCACTCACCAGAAAATATTTATGCAAGTCCTTTGTTGATGTTGACAATAAAAATGTGGCCAAGGCAGGCAGGTTCCTAATCTCCTGAAACTCTCTTGAGAGCATATGATTAGGGGACCTAACTTAATTGAGATAAGCGTAGGGGAAGTTTCTTTTAGAAATAATTTTTCATCTGAGATCTGAAGAATGAACAGAAATTAACCAGGACTGTGTGGAAGGAAAAAACATTTTAATCAGAAGGAACATCGTGTGCAAAGGTATAGAATCAAGAAGCAAATGATGAGAAAACTTGAGAGGGCAGAGATTGGAAGAGACAAAGCTGTTACTGTCCAGCATGGAGGGGGTGACTCAAACTGGGAGGTACTCAGAGGGTCTGGGAGCCTCCTGATACAGCCTTCCACAATCGATGAGTAAGTAGAGGTATGAGAATTTTTTTCAAGGAGAGAGTACACACCTCTCACCAGGGTCTTACAGCTGGTCTGTGACACTGCTCTCTCCCCCAAATGCAAAATACCAGTGCTGGTAGGGACTTTTTACTTTCTCCTGAAAGAAGTGAGATGGCATTAGAAATTAAGCTCAAAAGTAATGTGTCCAGATTATGAAATCTACAGGGCAGGAATTTTTATCTCGTATGTTCATGGATGTGTCCCTAGCCTGTAGAACAGTGATGTGCACATAATTGGCACTGATTACTGACTATCTAATTAGCATTATGTTGTATTGACTGATACTGTAATCATACACTTAATGTCACTCCCTTACAAGACTCAGTCCTTGTAAGCAATATTGCAGATACGGTAGTAGTGCCTGGCACAGTATCTGACTTAAAATCAGTTTTAGTATACATTCATTCATTCAGTCAATAATTTAAGAGCACCTACCAGATGCCAGGAACTGGGAATACAAAGATGGTTAAAATATTGTCACTAACTTCAAAGAGTTTATCCTGTCAATGAGAAGTCTGATAAGTAGACCTGATGATACTCTGTAGTAAGTGCTACAAAAAAGGTAAGAATGGAACCTGGTCCTAGGGGTGTCAGAGGAAGGTGGAAGGCAGAAGAAACTCTAGGGCCAACCGTGGGACTGGGGAAGAAGGGAGAAATAGAGTTTGGGAGTGGACATTAATGGCAAAATTCAGGAGGATGTGCTCAAGGACTATTTGGAACTTTGCAAGTAGCGAAGTAAGTCTGGGGCAAGATGAAACTGCAGAGATGAGCCAGGGCCAAAAGGAATCCTAACAGTGGGGAGTCATTAATGGAAGGATGGCAGATCAGAAGAGCTATGTGGTCAGATTTTCATATAAGACTACTTAGGGTCCAGAGTGGAGAATGGATTGGAGAAGCAGTAATAATAGGAGTTGAGGACCTAATAATTGGGAGAGATGATGCTGGCTTTGGCTAAAGTAAAAATAGTTGAAATACAGGAAAGTGGATGGATTTGAAAGAGATTAAGGTGATAGGGTCAACAAGAATTAGTGATTAATAAGATGCTAGGGTGAGAATGATATAGTTGCCATGGTTTAAGCTTAGACACTTTGAGGGGAATTGCAAAGAAGAAGAAGAAACATTGGGAGCAGTCTGAGAGAGGCAGATGATGAATTCAAATTTGGGCACATTACATTTGAGTTTTCTCTGGAACACTATGTGGGGACTTTGGGGGAAATGATACATATATAGATCTAGAATTCAAAAGGAAGATATTGCATATGTAAATGTGGGGTTCTTTGTTTATAAATAGCAACTAAAACCTAGAGTGGATGAAATCACCCGAGAGAGTGTGGAAAATAAAGAGAGAAGATGGCTGAAGGCAGAACTTTTGTAGAACATTCAAGTAATGGGTGTGTGTGCGCGTGTGAATGAATAAAGAAACAACAACTGGAATCATTGAGAAGAAGGGAGGCCTCCACTGCTCCCCAGTCAGCTACGTATTCTGTCTGTGCTTAAGGCAAAACCACTTTGGCTTCTCAAATGAATGTTACCAAACCGAAAAAGCAAAGTAGGGAAATACATAGCAGGAATTATGTCTTCAGGGCTTTTCTCAGACATAAATGTAGATACTCTACTCCTGAGGCTCTGTTGGTAAAGTGGATCATAGTAGCCTCTTACAGTTCTGTATACAAGAAACATTAAAAGCTGTCTATTTAAAGCCTGTTATGAAATGCATTAGAAATAATTTAATGATCATCTGATGTTGCACAAATCATCTAGATAACTGTCTAGCCTGCCTGATTGCTGGCCCTTTGCTTGCCTGATAGCTTTGGCATCAAATATGCAAATTCAGCCAGTTGCAATGCACCTGAAAACATTTCTCAAATGTTCCTTCGTGTGTATAAATTTATTTAGTTTATCATTTACATAGATTATTCATCGATGTTAGTGTTCACTAACTGATTATATGCTTGCTTTTGAGCACAGTAGATTTCTGTCAAACATTTAGAGTTCTCAGGCCTCACTGCTTATCTGAGATTGTATACATTCGGTGAAGATGTTTTGATTAACAAACTGCCAAAAAAACAAAAAGTACAGTTCTGAAAATTGTCGTAAAACAATTTACTTGAGCAAGAAGATAAATAATAAAACTATGTTTTTAAAAAGAGGACTAAACTATTAAACCAGCAGAGTAACTTGTCATTTGAAAATTTGTCTATTATATTGATCCTCTCTCCTATCTAAAGTACCTGAACTTGACAGAAGTGAGGATAATTTTATTTGAATGGAAAGCATGCCCAAGCGACATTTCTAGACAAGCTGAATATCACTGAATACTTTTTCTTACAGTCATACTGTAATAAGTTCATCTCCTAGATAAGAAGTTGGTTTTTGTGTTTGCATTTTTTATGTTGCTATTTCCTTTCCCTTAGAGCAGAACATTACAAACTTTTATGTATCTAAGCAAACTACTTATTTGATGAGCAGCTCTATTTATTTTCTCAGTTTTACATATAATTGATGTTTTAGATTAAGTCAAAGGAAATATGTGGTTTCTAAGATAAGAAATTCAACTGCTTTCTAAGCTAAAGGATAAATTAGTGATTAAATTAGCTATTTGTATACCCAGCTTTTGGTTCTAAATGATATTAAAATGCTTTATTGATATTCCCACTATTTTGAGTAATAACATACCAATAATAATAATGACCTGCAGGTACATCCTGGTGGAGTAGCAGTTGGGCTCAATTCACATACATCCCAAGGACCCAGGTTTACATCCCAGAACTCAAGGGTACCGCCAAGATAAAAAACTAAATAAAATAAATAAAAAAGGGTCTTCCTTTTCTCTCTTCCTACCTGCCTGCCTCCACTTACCTTCATTCCTGCCTGCACCTTTCCTTTAAAAAGAATAACAATGACTTGCATCTGTAACAAAAGAAAAAAAATGAGACTATTGGAACCACTAAGAGTCTGAATAATCTTGCTTTAAAATTATATATATATATGTGTGTGTGCGCACATGCATACATATGTGTATATACATGTACCTATGTGTGTATATTTTCCCCCCTAATACCCTAGCAAAGAAAGAGGACATGGGAAAGCCTTTCCTCCCACCTACTGGTTGGAAACTATAAAAATGTCCTCTGTGTTTTTGAATTCCAGGCACTCAGGATTATCTAACAGATACCATACATTCAGTTGTTCACCCAGCTGAGTGAAAATGAGTTTTAAGGTCATCGTCAAGGGCGCACCCTAACAGCCTTGCGGCCTAGTGCACCTGGGAGCAGTCCCACATACATCCCAAGGTTCACGACCTAGGACTGGGAAAGCAACCAGTGTGAACAACTAAATACAGATAAATGAAGTGTTTCTTTCTCCTCTCTCTTAAAAAATATTATCAACACTGAGCCCAATGGAGAGATACGTGTCCATACGTGTCCAACTTCCCTTTAATCAATAGCAAATGCTTTTCTTTGAGCAGAAAGAAGAGCCATGTCCCTGCTAATTCATGAATGTGAACATATGGTAGAAAAGATACGGATGTATGTTTTTACTGACTGAAACTGGGACTTCAGTTATTTTTGCCTCTAAGCAGTCAGTGCCCTGGATCTCTCCTGACCCATAATTGCTCCTTGGTGGCCCCACACCTTGACACCTCTTCCCTGCAGAGCTGGATGCTCTGAATTCACTAAAGAGAGCCAAGAAACTGTCCCTGAAACTGGCTGCCTCCAGCGGACCTCAGCCTCTGAAACTTGGAATACCAGATTCCGATCCTGGCAGTAGGGCCTCTGTAGGGCCAAGTCAGCCCACAGGAGAGCGGGTTTGGATCCGTTATGCAGCTAGAGGGATTAATGCTTGGTCTACCTGTCTTGTGAATGCCTTGTGCAGACATCGAAATCTCTGCTGAATTGTGCCTCTCTGGTGATTCTCACAGATGCAAAGAATGAATTTCGTGTACAGTCAGCAAAGTTCCGAGAGCTCCAGAAAGAAGAGGAAGGTCAGCGAACCAGTGAAAGTCTTCATCCCTGACAAAAAATGAAAGATGGCTGCACTACATTTATTTTAAAATAATTTCATTTTACAGCAAACATGCATTGTATCTTAGTAGGACACTATCACCAAAACTTTTTGCTAAATTTGTTGCTCAACTTTTTAGTTAATTTATTAATGATAAATTACTGGGTAGGACATGGGTTCACTTTGTTACAAGGAAACCAGGTCACCAGGGCTGCCTTAGAATAGCGTGACTTCAAGGCTGAGTTAGTGATGAGACACACTTTTTATTTGTAAAAGAAACAGAGCAGCTGTTTTGAAAAGAAATAAGCTGCTTTCTCAAGAGAAAGAAGGGTTTTCTTTTCATAATTTAACTCCCCAGGTATTTCGACTACTGTGAAATGTTTTAACTTGTTGTAACCTGTGTGGTGGAATCCCTCTCTAGCTTCATTACAATTCCCACAGAATTACGCAGAATGTGTGTGGTTGTGCTTATCCAGGTGTGATTTTTGTGTTCACTTCAGTCACAAGGTTGGTCAGATAAACATTGCACCAAAGTGTATCTCCATGTAAAGGTCTTTAAATCCGATCCAAGGCCCCATAACACTGGCCATCTGAGCCTGGGGAGTAGGCTGACATGCAGGAGCCTGGCTCTCGTCTTAAGGACCATCTGAATGCTTCCCGACAAGCAGTTTATCAACCTGTAATCTGCAGTGATGCTCCTAGTTCCCCTCCTTATTCTGAAAGAATTTTGATAGACTTTATTAGTGTGGGTGAATAATAAATGACTTGAAGTGTTATTACTTATGTAACATGGAATGTAATGATTTAATTTAAATGAATAGCACCAACAAGTTAAATGTTAAGTGTGTGTACTTCTCAAGTGAAAACAGAATGCAAGGTATTTTTTTGCTCATCTTTCTGCCTTCCCTTGAACAAGTATTTCTCCAGTTGTAGTAATGACATCAGCACGTGGCGTGCTTGTTAAAATATAGATTGCAGAGCCTGCCTCGTTTCTACTAAATCTGGGCTCTTTGGGAAAGTCCCTGGATTCTAATGCACACAGAAGATTGAGAAGTGGCATGTCCTGTCAGCTGCCTCAGGCCAGTGCAGTCCACAACCCCAGGAGCCTGGTTCACAACCACGGACAGGAACAACCAAGGTGAACAACTAAATAAGGTGCTTCTTCCTCCCTCTTCCTTCCTGCTGGTCTGCTCACCTTCATTCCTGCCTGCACCTTTCCTTAAAATGAAATGAAATAAAAATTTGAGAACCCAGGACCTCGGATCCAAAATATGAGGAGAATCTCTGGGACCAGCTGTACACTTCAGCCGGCAGAAGGCTGTGTGTTATGGCAGCAGAGGAAAACCAGGGGGCCCTGCCCTCTGGCACTGCCCTTTGCTGGGATCCTCCACTTCTGACTAACGGCAGCCTGTAAACTGCAATCTTGACCTGGACTGCAGCAGCAGGGCTGCCAGGAAGAAACATTTTCCCTTCTCCCAGCATATTAAGTACACTTGCCTAAGCTTCCACTGCCACTAAAAGAAGGGAAAGGTATTGAGTTCATTATATTCTTGATAGAAACGTAGCCTGAGTCACCACAGTTTCTTTCAAGAGAATCACATAAAAGCTTAGCTGTCTAGTAGAGGGATTAGCTTTATATTTTTTTTGTCTCTCCATAGGGCAGACCTAAGACCAAACTGGTGAAAGGTATGGGGCGTCAGTTGGGCTCAGAATAAGGAGGAAATTTTTTAACGGGCTGCCTTGTGAGGCAGTGAGCTTACCTCCACTACAAGCACATGAACACAAGTGTAGGAGACTCAAATCAAATAAGTGTATGGATTAGTCAGTCCGGGAGTCAGCAGGAATGATTTTGTTCAAGAGAGCAATTTAGGTGTGCTCTGGTGGAGTAGCAGTTGGGTCTGCTGCCTCTGACCAGCACAAACCACGTACATCCCAAGGACCCTGGTGCATGTCCTGGGGCCAGAGAGGGACAACCAAGATGAACGACTAAATTAAATAAAATGCTGCTTCTTCCTCTTCCCGCCTGCCTGCCTGTCTACTCACCTTCATTCCTACCTGTACCTTTAAAATAAATAAATAAATGAATTTATCTCTCAGTCTCTATTTATAGTTTTTATCAACTGAGCTAAAGGTGATTGACAGATCCTTTAGGTCAAAGTCTAGAATATGAATCGATCTAGAAAATTTCTATAGTGATTTTTATTGTCTCTATTAATATTCCCTCCCCCAACAAAGCCACTTTTTTTCTTTTCTTTTTTTATAGTTATTGAAGGGATACTGCATTTTGACAATGACTTGTTTTGAGGTCTACATGGTGGTATGTTTACATTGCACAGTAGATTTACTAATATTTCCCCCCTTTCCCCCCTTCCTTTACAGTTAATTCCTTCCAACCCATTTCCCCCAACCCTCCCCCGCCACTTTAGTACCCCCAGATTTGCCTTTTTGTCTCTCAACTCTGAGTCCATAGTTGCAAACAACTTTTTGCTGATGGCAATATGTGCAATGTGTGTGTCTGATTGTGTGTGGGCAGAAGGAAGCTGCTGGGCCTAGACCCTTGGCTGGGCATATGGGGAAGGAGATCTGTTATCAAGAGGATTTGCGAACCATGAAAATATGAATTAGCTGATTTTACAACGCAGAGCTCACATATGCAACCAGCTATCAAGATTGGAGGGTAGTCAGTTCTATTTATTGGATGATTTACTAGGAGGGAAAAGAATTGTCTATTCACTTCTTTCCTTAGTAGTAATGGCATGAGTACAAGAAGCTAGAACTTCAGTGAAGAGAATGAAAACTTAGACCCAAGGTGGGGAACCTGACCATGCGACACTGACCATTCCCTCATCTTTACTGTGCTTGGCTCCTCAGTGTGGTGACAAAGATTAGACAATAATAGCCTGGAAACTGGGACATTGTCAGATTCAAAATTATGCAGGGGAAATTTGACTTCACTTGTTTGGGGTTTCTCTGTCTTTACAGAAAGTTGGTCTAGATGGAAAGAGATGGGTTAGGCTACAATTGCCAGCAGCCTTTGAAGCCAGGCACCGAAACCACATCTTCATTTCCCTTCTCACAGGTCCCTCCAGGGTCTGGGTTCTTTCATTCTCCAACTCATCTCTGCCAGGAAGAGGCTGGAAATGCTCACCAGTCTAAGTTACACTCCCACAAGTTCAACGTTTTATATGTTTTAACCCTTAGAACCCGTTTTCAGTACCATAAGACTGTCAATGTCTGCTGTCAAACCCCACAGCATTAGATCTCCATAGAGATTTCCACAGATTTTTAGAGTAAAAAAAAATTCTCACTTGTACTCGTCGTCATTCAGAAGGAAGCCCCGGATGATAAAATGAGGCACTTGTATTTGTAAGAGTTAAGGCAAGGTTCTCCTCACAGTACGGTTCTAGATTGCATACAAGTGGGAAAATACCTCTGACCCATATGGATCCTTTTTAGAAATTATTAGTTTATATGACAAAAGATAATATTTTAAGTGACTGTGTCATTTATGTAACAAAGCCCTAACTAATTTGCTGTGCTGTTTTCAGTGTCTTTAGAGGATGAGGGTGCCATTGGGGGCCTTAATTATGTGATGGTAAAGCCGAGACTTGACTCACAAATGGGAAAACCTGAGGACTAATCTGCTCATATAACTTTCCCCCGTGTGCACTACTTTTTTTCAAATAGGGTTTTTTCCCTCCTGGGTGTCAAAGTTGTTGAGACTGAATTGTGTAAGAGGTGGTGGATCACACGCTGGCTGGTGAGCTCGTGCTAGGAGACTGGTGATGAAACCGATCATGCAACCTGGAATTAACACATGAAATTACACATGCGCGCAATAGGGACCCCGGGAAAAGTCCTGTTGAACATTTCAGGCTGGTCTTCACTGTACCAGAACACTGAGCTGTACGAGGGTTTCATCTCGGCAGGAGTAGAGAGGCAGCCTGGCTGAAGCGGCCAAAAGCATCGACGACAAAGAGTGGACTGTGGTGGGGAGGTCATTGAGTATTACAAGACGTCCGAAGGTGGAACAAGTCTTTGGCATCTAGGGTCCATTTGGGTAATTGATAATGGGCTTTAGGGGAGGCAGGTACAGTTAGGTATCCCTCTTCCTTTTGCCAAGGTAGTTAAGAAATAGCCTAGGCTGCTGGCTTCAAAACCCGATTGCCATTTCTAGAGAAGTTATTTCCTCTCTTAGCCCTCAGTTTGCTCCGTCTGTTCCCGCAGAGCCCAACAGTGGAGTCACACAGCAGCAGTCTTGAGAGGACCAAGCAGGCAATTGAAGCTAAAGGCCCCGCATGCACAGTGCTCATCAGCGTTCATCGCCCTGGCTCATTTTTAACTTCTGGCCTGTCCTCTTCCTTATTCTCGGGACCTCGGGACACCTGTGGTTTCTGCCTACCCAGGTACCCTGTGTGAGCACCTCTCCTAGCCTGGGTTAGCGCTTGAGCCACGCTCCCCGTCGCCTCTGTTCTCAGCACGCTCCCCACTGCGATCCCCAGACTGAAGCTCTGTTCCCTCAAGCCAGTTTCATGGAAGGGAAACATCAGATTAACCTGAAAGTGCTGCCCTCCCGTATTTGCATTTTGAAACAGGAAGCTTGTTAATAAGAAAATTTTATCTCACCTAGGGAAAGAGATAGGAGAAGAAATTGAGAAAACAGGAAAGAAAGTCTAAAGAGAATTTTGTCGTTATCTTCAAATATCTGTGGAACGTTCATGAAATGTAGACGCACTCCGTATTGTTCCAAAGAGCAGAACACGACCGGGGAAGAAGTTGCGGAGAGGCAGGTTTGGGCTCAGCACACTGAAGAATTTCTTCCCCATCCACCAGCAAAGTGCCTGGCACACAGTAGACAATATTTTCATGTTTTTTGCTAGTGATGAGAACTGTCAGCTAGTGACCCTTTCTGGTTGTAGTGAGTTCCCCATCACGAGGGGTGTTCAAGCTGAGTTGTCCAGAATGTTTATTCTTTTGGATACGAAATGAATGAAATGTGAGGTCTCCTCCAGTTGTGCTGGCACAAGAACACCTTACAAATCTTACTTCTAAAAGGCAGTAAGGTGGTTAAAACTGAGGGTTCTGGAGTTGGACACTGCCTGGGTTCAAACTCTGGGCCTCCTATTTGTTAGCTCTGTGACTCTGAGCTAGTTATTCTCTCTGTGAGACACACAGAGGAAAGTCTGGGGGGCTTTACCTTCTCGTCCCCAATACCATCCGATACCAGCTAGGACTCGCGCCGTCATTTCAAATCCCAATCACTGTATTATAGTTAAGCCACATACCTTAATTCTTTAGCATACTGACCCCAAGGAGTGACCCACAACCCTGTCCTCTAAAGATTTATGGCCAACGAAACTATGCAAGCCCTCTGGATAGAAGACAAGAGAAGGGACGTTGTGTGACGCATGCTTTTTGAGTCCTCCAGGTATTTTCTGGACCCACCCAGGAGACCGGAGCCCCCTCTCCAAAACTGCTGACCCCAGCTCATGGAGACCACTGACCTCATCTACCCACTGATTAAAAACCCCAGAGGCCACGCCAGGGTTCTCCTTTCGTCACCCTTATGAACAAAAGCTGTCCCTCGCCCCGACCTCCCTCTCTCTCCTGTATCTGATCTCTACAGTAAAGCCTTGTCTGACTCTGAAACTGCTATTTCTCAGGGATCCAAGAACCCTGAAAAGGCTACTGGACCCCTAGGGTCGCTAACATCTGTACTTCAATTTCATCTGTAAAATGGGCCAGTGATAGGATCTTCTTCTAGAGTTTTTGTGAGAACTAGGTGAGTTAATACGGGTTAAAGTGCTTAGAAGAATGTCTGGCACAGAGAAAGTTCATGCTCAGTATATGTTACTTATGAAGTATTACCTGATACTCTTGCCATCTCTACAGCTTTTACATCTTTTCAGTAGTGGAAGGGGGTCCTTTGTAGCGTGATCGACCCTGGCCCTGTTTTTGCCTAAATCACAGGCCAGCCATGGCTATTGTTAATTAACCGGTGCGCTCTCTGGTCCCTGTAAGCTAACTTTAAAGCGAAGCAGGCAAATGGGGCTGCAACCCAGTTTCTGAAGAATCCCACTGATGAAACGCAATCACGGCTGTGGGCACCTGAATAGAACACTATGCCTGGTCCGTGGGAGATACCCAGCAAATATTTGTTGAATGAATAGATGAACTTGGCAGGGTTCTTATTATTTCCTACATCTTATTTATTTATTTTTGATTAAGTAATACATTCACATGACTCAAAATTCAAAAGGAACAAAAGACTATATGTGAAACACTCCCTCCCACCCAGTCCCCAAGCACCCAGCTCCCCTCCCCTTAGGTAACTAATATAAATAATCACTTTCTCATATATCTTTCCAGAGCTATTTTAGGCATAAATAAATATACGTGCTAGGATATGCACATTCATTTCTTTCCCTCCTTTTTAAACAAATAGCAACATGTGCTGTTCCAGGCATGTTTGTAGAGGCGGCCCCAGGATTGGGTGAGCAAGGACACACCACGAAGGAGTTATTACAGAGAAAAGAACTCAGAGACAGAAACATCAGCCAGGGCACTGCGGCATCAGTCCAGATGTAAGCTGATTAGGGTCTCGACTAGTGTATTAAGGGGGTAATCAGAGAAAGAATTGGCTGAGTAGGGTTTTTTAAAGCTTACACCAGGGTGAACACTACCACGTACAGGATATGTGAGTGACATTCTAGACCAGGCTCTCTCTCAGCACCTGACTGCTCCTTCATTTGACCTCCCAACCAAACAAGGCAAGTTCTGCTGTGACCTGGACTTCAGGTGAGATAAGGGACAGAGAAGTTAAATCATTGGCTCAATAAATAGCCACAGATAAGTAGCAAAATCAGAATTTTGAACTCAAAGCAATAAACTTCTAGAGAATATGAAAAGGAAGGAAATATTCAAACTCCCACAGGAAGACCTCATTAATATTTAACAAGATCAAGGGATTAAAAATAACCCTTAATAGGTTAAGATGGAGTGGATTTGTCTGGGAGCCTTCAAGTGTGCTAGATTAGTCAGGGGGCCACGTTTTGGCCCTTGCCTTCGGAGTGCACCCCAACCAGGCCACTTGCTTCTAAGAAATGACAACATGTGGCGCTATCTCTTTCTGTTGAAGAGCTTGTGTGGTCAGGGCATTACTGAGAATGACAACTATCTCTGTCCCATGTCATTCTAAAACCACAAAGTCAAGTAGTTACGTCCTCTGGTTACATCTCTCAAGAAATATTGATCTCTTTCACTGTTACCTCCT
The DNA here is from genome assembly GCA_004363575.1 of Solenodon paradoxus. Lineage (NCBI taxonomy): Eukaryota > Metazoa > Chordata > Mammalia > Eulipotyphla > Solenodontidae > Solenodon > Solenodon paradoxus. The sequence goes on along the minus strand of RJWH01003345.1, from coordinate 29,560 downwards.
AAAAGTCTCTCCTGGACTGAGATGTGAATTCACAGTAATGTCTACAATGGGCCTCCCCTAAAGAGAAGCCTAGTCAATAGATTAATTACACTGTGGGTTCAGAAACATCCCAGGATAATGAAATGACTGCCTAACTATTATATTATAGTTTGAGAAAAAAAACTCTGAACTAAATTATAAAGGAGACAAGTCCCCAAAAGTCAGATGAACATTTGCTAGGCTAGTGGCAGCCGTGTGAGAGTAAGATGGTGAAAAGGTTAACAACATCCATTTCATTGATGAGGTCTTATTAAATATAGATCAAATATTTCAAGTTCTTCATCACCACTTAAATTGTCTACTTACTAATATTGCCAAGTAACCTTAAAATGTAATTTCGGTGTATTTTTAATAAGAAAATCATTATCTCCAGTCAACAAAGAATAAGAGAAAATGGGTTTAGATGCATTGGGTGGCATTCGCACTAGAGGGAGAGTGGTGGGATTGTCTTCTCTGGAAGTCTTGATTGGCTTGAAGCAGTGCTGCCTACAGTCTGGGCAAGAGATTTGGTGAATTTCTGGTCTCATTCCTCTCTATAGCCTATGTTCTCATTGTCCAAATCTCCAGAAATGACCATTGCAGAAGAAAAAGATAATGACAGTTTAAGGATAGTGCGAGGCATTGTGCTGGTTATTCGCACACCACCATTTCACGGGTCTAAGTACACTGGGGAAGGTGGTCAGCACATAACATGGACAATTTACTAGAGATTTCCCAAGCTGGGTTTTCAGCTTAATCTCGGTGCTGCATTCATTTCTGGACAAGGCATTTATCTCTTCTCGTCCTCTATTTTGTTAACTGCGTAATGCGGATAGTCACCCACATACAGGGTTGGTTGGTTTGTTTTTGTTTTGTAAAGAGAGGAAGGGAGAAAAGAAAGCACATTTATTTGTTTATTGATTTTGGTTGTTTTCACCTCCATTCCTGCCCTGGGTTCCAAACCCAGGTTCTTGGGTTTTTACATAGTCTGTTCCAGCCCCCAGTTGACGCCACCTGAGTCACGAGGGGTAACCCAGGAGGTAGAAGCAGCGGGTGGTGACATTCTGCTCAAAATCTGGCATGGTGTCTGGATCGCCCCTGCCTGGTCTCTGGAATGGCTTGGAGGAGAGAGAGGCAGAGATCCATTTAGTGTCACTCATGTCACCTGCTAAGGTGTCAGCTCTGCTGAGCGGAGACCCCACCACATCACATAGGCCAGGAACACAGAAGCTAGAAACTCTAATCGACCAAGCAGAAGAGCAGCTATGTGGGCCCAAGAGGGGACAGGCTACAAAGGAGCACAGGGAAACCCCAGGAGGTGACAGACATGCTCTTTATCTTGATTGTGGTGGTGTTTACCTGGGTGCAAGCTTTAAAAACCCCAGCCTACCAGTAGTTCTAGAAGAAGCCTGATCCCTCTGGCCAGGCAAAATCAGATCCACTCTCTGCGCCCTCCTCCAGACATGAGGTTACCGCTGAGCAAAAGTCAGATTCATCTGAACTTGGTCTGTGATTAAGTGAAACATGGGCTTCAATCAGAGTAAGCTCGGCCTTGCGGATGCAGCGCATAGGGCAGTTATTTTATTAATGAGGCTCATTTATAATTACAGTACACAAAGAACAGTCATTTACCTGCTACAGCCTCTTTAAGAGATTACAGTGATCACATGCTACGCAAAGTGATTTTGAAAAGTTACAGAGGCTGCAAGATGATAAAACACCTTTCGCCATCATGCTCTTGCTTGTATTTTCTGAGACTAGACAAGCAACAAAATCTAACTGAGTTCTAACAGCTCTGATGGAAACTGTGAAACCAGTTCTGTAACCAAATAGGAAAGCAGCTTAAAACTGTCGGGTATCACTATTATTGTAATATTCCCTTTATCAAAAACCTATAACTGAAATTCAGAGTTAAGCATTTACAGTCAGCAGCAACAGCAGTGAGTTGGAAACTTGTCCGTTAAGGTTTCTCAGTACAGAACTTCTGTTGTGAGCTTCTTAACCCTCTAGAGTCAGAAAAATTTTAAAAAAAAGAAAAGAAACAACTTTCACAATCAGTTTCTAAGGAAATTATATAAAGGTCACACTATGAAGAGAAAAGTTTTAGGTTGTCATTTCCAAGAGGACACAGCCTCTTATTAAAAACAACTGCTTCTGAGGGGAGAAGGTGACAGACAGAAATAAAAATTAATTTCGTGATATATTCCTAAAGAAGATAGTAAGCTAAATCACGTTAAAGTGACTTTATTTCCTGCTGTTTCCCCAACCCCCTCAAAATGGGGAATACAACAAATATTTGCATGGGTTTATTATTCACATTGAATCATGAATAATTCACTTTGCACAGCAGCTGGGTAAACAAGAGACTTGGAGCTTCCTTTTTCTGGACTAGGTTGCCCTTGGCTGAAGGGAAACAGCACTGGTGTGATTTTATATGATTTTCAGTGCCATTCTGCCCGGCTCCCCCAGGCAGGAGGCAACCCCCCACCCTTTGTGCTTTATTTTGTCGTCGTCTTCTTCCTCTTGCCAGTGCTGGGCTACATCTTCCCAACATTTTTTTTTTCATTACAAATTGAAAAATGAGTTTGATCATTCCATTCTTGAGTCTACAAGACAACTTAAGTATGTGGATTTGCTTCTGTATGGTTACTCTCTTACTGCTGGCCAAGGATCCAGGCGCCCTCTGCCTGACCACTCTGTCCTCAGTCTTCTCCTCTCAGTCATTAACTGACTCGCCCACAAAGCCGGTTCTCACTGCCCTCTGCTCCGCCAGGGCCTCCGTGAGGAAGTGGAGCACAGGTTTCTCTCGTGCGTTTCGACTTCTGGGCAAGGGGTCATGCTTTACCAAAGATCAAGGGTCCTTCCAGCCTGTGAGGGTCATGACAGTGTAACGTGGTTTAGGAGAGAATTAGGCTGCTGCAAACCAGCACTGGCCAAACGAGAGGGACCAGTGTGCTCTCGGGCAATCCCTGCGCTTTGTGATCCCCTGACAGGTCGCTTTAATAACTTAATAACCCACCAATGTCCCCAACAGAGGCATATGCGTCTAAGTGTCTTCTATTAGGAGCACATATCACAGGATGTGGAAGGTCATAGAAGGTCATAGAAATATGACAAAGAGCACTCCAGAGAGAATTCACCAGGGTGTGAATAAATGACAAAAGTACTCAGCTTTCGAAACTCTTAAGACAATTATTATGGAGCTATAATCCAATATTCAAACTCCAGAGAGTCAGATGTATTTCAGAATTCAGAAAATTTCAAGTTTTAGAAAAGTAAAATGGTAATACTTTGTATGCCACATAACCTCTCCAGGGGTGGTATCCAATAATCAAATAATATTTCTAGAGTAAAATTAATATATAAATAGTCTCCATGTGACTTTTTTAAAGACCACAAGTCACCTCGCTTCTTCTTAGGTCTGTTTTAGCCACCATATGTTTCTCCCCAAATGATGAATTGTAGGGGTTTTGGATTTGGGGATCAGTCGTTTTCCCAGGCTGCCAAGGAAGAAATTGGAGCAAGAAAGAGCAAGTAAATTTTCTCAAATCACACGGCTGATAGAGGGAAGATCCAATTTTATCAAGCATTTTAATTTATTTTATTTAGTTGTTCATCTTGGTTGCTCTCCTTGTCCTGGGTCTTGAACTGGGGACGTCGTGATGTATGTCAGCTACATCTAGTGGACAAAGCCTCGAGGCCACCAGGCATGCCATGAAACAGAATTTTAATCAAGACTGCGTGGCTTGAAAGCCCATGCACCAGTGGGCAGCGGTGCAGGATTATTAGAATTTGATGGCGAGCCAGGTGTGATATCATCTACTCGATGAAGAGTGAGCCTCACACCTAAAACTTATGAGTGTTGTAAAGCAAAGTTACCTCAATTAAAAATAAGCAATACGTATTAATAATACCAAGAAAGTATTGTTTTCTTCATTTAAAAAACATTTGGATCGTGCTTTCTATGTAGTTTGTGTAATTTGTATATATTAATTCTAAAACTTATATAAACCCCATGAGATGGTTAAATTCCTTATGCCCAGCTTACAGATGAGAAAAATGAGTCACAGAGAAATTAAATAATTTCTTCACTGTCACCACAGGAAGTCATAGAGACAGCATTTGAATGGGCTGTCTGGATCCAAGTCTGCGCTTTTAACTTCCATGCTCTACCACGAGTATGGTATCTTCTTATGGCAAAAGGTTTGGAAAAATAAGGAAAGCATGAAGAAGAAAAAAACTTAACCTAGAGTCTCATTAGCGTATTTCCTGTGTGTGCGCCCGCACCAAAAGCATTCGATTTAGTGGAATCTCTGCCCTCACTTTTTCTCTCCTGATATTTTGTTACCTTGTGAACATTCTCCCATAGAAAGATATCCATTTGAGCAAAGACTCCATGTTCTTTGTCCACTTTGTAAATACCAGCCCAACCAAGTTTTGAAAGCACATAAAATGGCAGGGTGGGGAGGGGGACTGATGATTTAAAAGCCACCTTGTTTCCTCAAACTCAGTTTCCCTGAAAATGGACTCAGTATGATTTCTTCGACCGGAAAAATAAAAAATCATGTAGCCTAGAAACATAGCACTTCTATTCGATGGTTTGTTTTTTCTTCAAAGCATCTCAGGTTCTGTCCGCATCGTGCAGTTTTCTGAGGGGTGAGGGCGTGTGACCCGGTGCAGAGGAAAATGTAGGCTGACCAACAGGAAACCTAAAGGCCAGCGCAGAGGCTTCTGCCTGCACCCTGGCACGATGGCTTTCTCTTTCCTTAATAGTTGATGCAAAAATAATGATGGTAATGATGATGATGACAACAAAACAAGAATACATGTTCAAAGAAAACCATTTGCCTGGTTTTCTTATTTTTGGCCATGACACTAAAGCTTGGCCTCTGAACCAGGACGGTAGTGGTCACTGCTATGACTGACCAAATCACACGCCACCCTGTCAACAGTCAGACATGTAAACAGCACGGCTAGGGGCTGGCCTAACCTCAAAACCTCTCAGGAGCACCAGGAAATTTGGCTTGAAAAGGCTATTTCTCTTTTCCCCGCTTGGTTAACTGAATGTCTGACTCTAATCAAAGAGGCAGAATCAAGAAGGACCCGTCGCTGGAAGAAACGAAGCAACCTGGAGCAGCTGCACCGGTTCTCACTCTCACCTTCAACCTTTCGCAGGTGACAAGTGGAGATGAGGGCCAAGGGCCAGTCTTTTCAAAGGGCCCTCTCTGAGAATTGCTTTCACATGCACATCAGTTTCCACAATAAGTACCTTCTGGAGTTTGCATGGGACTGAATTGCTCTTTTGAGCGCCCTGTCTAATGTTCTGACTTGAGCTGCTCTACCAGAAAGTCAGGAGTATCTCAGTTGCTAGGTCAAACTTAGCCTTTCTGTGGAAACTAGAACTCAGTAATGTTGAGTCCCTAAATCCTTTCTCCCCCTTTAAATGGCCTTTTACCTGTAGTCACTGATCCCAGGTCCCCTTGGCAGGCAGGAGCTGAGACCACGAGGCAAGGTCTAGACAGAAATTTCACCCAAGTGCTTGAACTACGAGGCTTCAGCAGCCCCCAGAATGGTTCCCTTTTGAGGTCAATTTCCATGATGACAGCTTTTGATGTCACTCTGAAGTTTGCTGTCATCTCATCCACTCCTCAACTTAACATCTCTTAAGGGAAAGAGGCAACCTAGTTTTGAGGTGCTCTTTGCATCACAGAGGCACCCCCCAGAGGGAAAGAAGAGGAGGAAATGAGGGAAGGAAAAGTGAGGGCTGGAAAGAGACTGGAAGTGGAGAAAGTGACCCTGCCTTCTCATGAAGTGAGAGCCAGTGATGACTGGACACCAGCTAACGCGACCTTTCGCAAGAGCAGCTACGGCAATGCAAGTTCCTAGAAACATGCAGGGACAGATCTGAAGAGTGAAGCGACAATGAGTGAAAAAGACCTGGAGAAGAGGATTCCTCTTGCCCTCTGAAGGGCCTCTCGTGGAGAAGTTACCAGAAAGAGCAAGGCTAGGAGCAGGCTGGGGACCGACTGCTGCAAGCTCCTGGCGCTGGCTGGGAACGCAGATTCCACTCTTTGTCCAAAAGGCAGGCAGGCAAGCAAGCGAAATAGAAACGACGATTCATTTCTATGCTGGCTCCTGAGACTGACACTGATAAGATTTCTTTCCTGGCTCTGTGAGGTTCGTCCGGTGGTCGTTAAGTTCAAGGCCGCTGGGCAATTCTCCACGCACTTGGGGAAGTTACTCACGAAGAAGCAGCCAGCTCCAGACAGCTCGTTGGGAAATGCGGACAGTCAGTCAGTGCCTGGGTGGTTTTCATACTAATCCAGGATTTATTAAAGCTCAGAAAGCCAGCAGCAGAGAGTTTTTACAATGAGAGTCATCAGCATTTCAAAAGAAAGGAAAGTTTCTAGGCTGAAGGAGGTGGCTGAGACAGGACGGGCAAGACGGGGGCTCTAGCTCTGTGTCCTGTGAAGTCCAGGGACTCGGCCCTGGTAGACTCATTCCTTTCTGGCCCCCTCTCCTCTGGGGCACAAAGTTTTCAGGGGCAGTTGGGAAGAAGTGCACGCAATGATCTAACAGAACTTTTTCCTCTCCAGTGTGGTACGATGTGACATCAGCATTTCTGCCAGATTCTGACGTTGCTGGGGGCAGCGTTTCACACAGACGGACTTGGCTTTCGAGCGTTGACTTACTCTTTTAACATTAGATGGAAAGTAAACTGTTTTAAACCTACAGAGGCAGTTCAAGAAGCCCTCACTGGCATCTTTTGTGAATCCAACTGTGCTTCTGAAGGATGAGTGAACACTTCTGAGAATATTTTGCTTGCAGCTCTGCGTGCGGATTCGTCTCCTCTGCCGCCGGAAGTTTCAGGATGGTGTCAACGGTGTCTTGTCATCATCGACCTCGATTATCTGCCTTGATTTCCCAGAATATCATATCACATTGACTGTTTCCCTTAGTGAAAAAGATAAATAAATAAAAATTCCACAGCTTCCTTGGGACTTTATCATAGTTCACCAAATTTTTCTTTAAACTTATTTATTTATTTTTTTAAATTTCCAAACACACTGTAAGACCCCGTCATCTGGTGCCTGAACATAGCTCAGACTGGGCTTTTGATGGAGGACTGGTCCCTAGACATTAACTGAGTTGATTTTCCGTGATCGAGTTGATCCACACGACTTGCTGGGAGCGAGTTCTCTGTCAGCGCAGATGGGCGAGAGGAAGGCCTGTGTCATTCGGAAAGTCACTTCCAGGGCAGCTGCAAACCCCAAGGAGGGAGAGAGTCATGCACACCACAGGGGCTCGGTGCGCAGAGGGGCCAGGAAAGCTAGGGCACTTCTGACAGAAGGTGACTTCTGCGTTGGAACTTGAGGGATTTGGATTTGGCTTCTCAGAATTAGGCAAGAAGAGAATTTCCTACCAGGAGGAACAGAGGAATGAGCATGGAGGAACACTTGGTGGGGTCCAGAAAATGGACCCCCATGGCAAGGTTTCCAGAAGGAAGAGGAAGGCGAAGCCTGGAAAGGCTTCAGAGGAAATTCTGAAGTAAACATTTGTTCTAACTTTGTGCACCATTTGTTCTAACTAGAACAATAATTGTTGGGAGTCAAGCATGGATTCACTAAGAACTAGTCATTTCCTGTTTTGTTTTTTATAAGGTTACTAGACTGGTAAACTAAAGGGTGTTGTCATCTTGTGATTGCCTGGAACTTTCTACGCAGAAGTTGAAGGGAAGGCCCCGGGGTCTGTGTTGCATCTCATCTCAGCAGCGTGTTGGACATGGCGAGGCCCAGCAAGAGCCGATGAAGAGTCTGCTTTGTCTGAGTAAACATCCATTTCCAAAGAAAGCTGATGATGGTCTGATGGTAGAAGACGGTGGGGGTGACGGGGTGGGGGCGGGGGTCCCAGGGCAGAGAGAGGCGTTCTGTTTGGTCCGTTTCTTTTCCCACCTCCATCGACGTTGGCCAGGGGCGCAGGGGAGCCCACAGGACGCCTCTGTCAGAGTTCACATAATGTGAAACTGGAAGGGCAAATAGGTGTGTCCGCTGATTTGTCAGCAGACACTCTCTGGGGCAGGGATGATGATTTATCAGCAGACACTCTCTGGGGCAGGGATGATGAAAGGCAAAGAGCTGAAATACAATCAGTGTGAATGTAAAACTCTGTATTCAGACTCAAAGTCAACTTCTCAAGAAGCTGCTAGAAATATGTCTCAGGAACAGCTGGTGTGACCCAGGGCTTTTCATCGACCACAATATAACCAGAGTGTGAGGCACTGGGCGAAAAAGGGCTGTGTTTAGTCAGCATGCAGTGTCATGCTTTAACTCGGTGAATCCTCAGGAAGCCGCCAGTGTGCACCAAGCCCTGGGCTGGCACCGGGAGAGCGAAACAGGCAGCGTCTGCCCTCGTGCAGCCTGTGGGCTCTGAGGGAAACAAGCACACAAAATGCACAAAAATTTGTGACTCTGGTTTGGAGGGACACAAATGAAGGCCAGAAACAGAGTGAAGAGAGACCTGCCTTTCTTTTCTTTTCTTTTGTTTTCTCTTATTTTCTTTCTTTCTTTTTTTTTTTAAAGAGGAAGGCAGGCGGGCAGGAATGAAGAGAGAGGAGGAAGAAGCATTTTATGTAGTTAATTTTTCTATTTGTTCATCCCAGGCTCGAACCCCCGTCCTTTGTACGGGACCATGCCCCAGGTTTAGGCTTACCACCTGAGCCACTAGGGCACGCCAAGGAGACCCACTTCTCTTGGGTGGTCAGGGCAGGTCTCTCTGAGGAAGTGGGGCCACGCGAAGGGGGAGGAGAATCAGGGAGGCGGAACGATGTAGAAAGGACAGAGAATGCATTGGCCTTGAGTCTGTACATTTGATATGTTCCCAGAACTGAAAGACCAATGAGGCTTGTCCATATTTGTGACTGCCAACACCCATTCTCCCATTTCCCATGGCAATGGGGTTCCCACGCAGCTGTCCACGCTTCCCAGTCTCCCCTGCAGATGAAGATGGCCACGTGACTGAGTTCTCAGAAAGCATCTAATCGCCAGGAGCCAGGGCCTGTAAGAGGCGGGCACGACCCTCCTCATGTTCTCGTCTCATGTTGGCTGCCTCTGGGAATTGGCAGCAACTCAGCTTGGATGGGCGCTCCCCCTGAAACGGTGGGGGGCCTAGTTGGAAGGGGCCTGGGACCCCGAATGACTGCAGGGAGCCAAGGCCGCTCCATAACCTGGATCACCCACCTCAGTCACTTGAGAGAAAACATTCCATGTGGTTTTAGCCACTGACTTACTGTTACCATCTCTTAACTAAAATACTATAGGCACAAGAGATTCTAGTTCACCAACCAGTCCACATCTAGGACACGGCAGGCGGGTCACTTCTTTAAAGAGACTTTGACCATTTGAGGCATGTCCAGGGAGGTACAGCAATGCCATTTAGGAATCAGAAAGCCAAATCAATGAAATTCTGTTAAAGACACTACAGTGGTCTAGTCTGGAAGAAACGTCTGCGGGGCGGCACGTGGGCTGAGACCCAGCGCTGCGGAAGAAGAGCGAGGTCGTGCTGGGGCGATGCCGATAGGGCTGGTGGCTGGTCGGGATTTATGAGGAGGCAGGTTCTGATTTAATAGAGGGGAGAAGTTTAAAATGATCAGGGATGATTCCGAGAAAAGCCAGCTTGCTTTTGAGTAACAGAGGGTTCTGCCTGCCACTGGTCTAAGCAGAGGCTGGCTGCCCACCTGGGAGGAGGCATTCACAAGGCGATTCTGGCAGCACTGTGGAGATTCTAGCAAATTCTAGGATTTTAGGTAGGAGAGGTGACAAATAATGCGCTGAAACCAGGTCACAGTGGGAGTTGAATATCAGTTTGAACTGAATCCTGGAGTCACGAGACTCTTGAAAGCGGCCGAGCAGCAGTGTGATCACAGAAGGGAGGTTGCTGCGCCAACATAATGGTAAGAAGTTCATATTGTCACCGTTCCCATTGGTCATGTGCTGCTTGGATTCCCTGAGTCAACAGCAAGAAAAGGAAAGTCAAAAGTAAAGAATACGGATGTGTTGTTGTTGTTTTGTAAGGGAAGGTGCAGACGGGAAGAGAGCGAGAAAGAAGAAACATTTACCGGTGCGCCCCGTGGAGCAGCGGTTGGGTCAGTCGCCGCTGGAGGACTCAGGCCACTACCCGCCCTGGATTCGAGTCCCGGGTCTGAAGGGCAAACGACCAGTGTGAACAACTAAATAAAAATAAAGTAAACATGCTCCCTCCTCTCTCTTCCTGCCTCCCTGCCTACTGACCTTCATTCTGCCTGTACCTATCCTTTACAAAAAAAAAAAAAAATGTATATATATGTATTTACATATATGAAGACACATTCACTGACTTTTAATTGTTTTTCTTGGTCCCCCCGCCCCACTGCCCCAGGTATGAACCACGACCTCGGGAAGTGTGTGGGCTGCACCCAACCGCTACTCCACCAGGGTGCGCCGAGAATATAGATTTTCAGGACTTTATTCTTGAGATAATTAAAAAAAAAAAAAAAAAAAAGAGGAGGGCTAGCATTTGTTTTCACACTTATCTTTTAAGATGAATGATCCATTAGTCCAAGGATCGCAGTACTTTCCGCCCTCGTCTCATTCACACTTGTCCTGCATCTGACCTGCTATGTCGGGGGAAGACTGTCGAACCTTCTCTCTCTCAGGTAAAGGTGAGTCAGTGGCCGGGCAGGCTCCCTGGCCGAGGTCTCCCACGCGGCCTCGAGCCCACGTGAACCATGCCCTCCGCTAGGAATGTCTCCCCCGTAGCAGAAAAACCAGCCTGAGCCAACGGTCCATCCAGAGTTGGAAACTAACAGACTTTCCAGTTCAACCGACTTCACTTTGCAGATGAGCAACGTGAGGCTTGGTGAGGTCCGTCCAAAAGGCCTAGACAGGACCTGAAGCCAGTTCCCAAGAGTCCTTGCACCGGATCTTACCTTCCTGCCTACCCCTAACAAAGGTGGGCCCCGGAGCACCCCCACCGGGCCCTGGAACCCCTGCCATCCACTCCACTGTCTGGAAATATAAAGACTCATATTGGCTTTTGCCACCAAAGAGAGGGAACATTCTGCAGTCCGTGAAAACTAGCCGAGGGGGTGGGGAGAACTTGTACTACAAAGTCGAAAGGGAAAACATGTGTTTTGCATTTGTCTTGGGATGGGAAAGAAAAACTTTTCCTTTCACTTAATCTTGGTTTAAACAAACAGAGAGACTGCCCTTTTAGTAAACTCACCGAATGTCAAATATTGTTCACTAGCGTGGCATCGGCTTACTAAGCCACCACGGAGCCACTTTCCTCACGTAATCCCCTCAATTAGAAGGCACTTCAGCTTGAACAGAGGCGACTAAAATAATACCGGTTTCCTCTGATGAATTGGACAAGAGTCAGCTGGTGGAGTCAGGTTTCCAAATCTCTAACCCCTGGTTTCAGCCAGAGACCCGAGGCAATGAGGCTTCAGTCGTGACTCAGGATTTGGGGAGTGAAAGCAAGCACGTCAAGTGATGTAAGAAAATTCCCCCACCCCCCCCTGCCACCGGGTCCCCCTCCCGGGGGAATTCAGTCCTGCAAGACTGGGGCAGGAGGGGCGGCGGGGGCGGGTGCGGAGTGGCCAGCGCCCGGCCAGAGTCAGCGCTGACAAAGGAAGTACTCAGCTACCATCACTTTCCTGTTGGCCCGGGAGCTTGGATAATTGCTCTGCGCTGTGTGTGAGAACCTCAGAAAGTCAACTCAGAGGCAGAAGGGCCAGGTCTGGGCTAAAGGGAAGTGTCAGGGGGGTGGCTGGTGATGCAAGCCTATCTTTGAAGTCACTTTGTTTGTGAAAAGTCTGCTGAGCGCTCTCTTAAGGAAACGCCGCTGGAATGAGGCTCTGCATGTGGGGTTTAGGGCTGCTGTTTTTGGCTCCGCTGTTCACCTCAAGCCTCAGCTAGACATGTATAAATCCCGTAACAACAGCCTGACATGAAACGGCTCACCCTCTCATTGCATCAGGACTTTTACACAGGACGGTTTTGAATGCCTCATTGTTTAATAGGACAGGAAGTTTACTCTCATGTAAATGAGGAATCTTTTTTTCTTCCCCCTCACCTCCGTGGAAGATTTTCAGAGTCCTGCCGTGTCATCCTTGGGCTCCTTCCCTGGGAGCAGCTGTGCTGGTTCTTTATGAGCAGGCTTTTCTTAGGAGCAAAACTGGAGACAGACTGTTGCCTGGAGGTGACACTGGGTGACACCGGGTGATAGGTTACCGGCCACCCCAACACGGGTGCGTTGAATCTTTTGAGAAGGGGTGGATTTCCTCACTTCTGAGGTGGACCTGCATCTGTTCCACATAGAGAGGAACGTCCTCCCCAAAGCTGTGAGGCTTCCCCACCACCCCTTGGGAGCAATCACATGACCAGCTTACACTGGGAACACGGAGCTAGGACTCTGACATCCAAATGTGTCCAACTAACCAAGAAGATGCCTAATTTGGAGGTTTGACCCTAACCTCCATGGAAGCAAATCCTTGAGAAGGATAGACACTTCCAGAAACAGCCTTGCAGACTCATAGGACGAAGGCCTCCCAGAAGGGCATGGGTGATGCCATGCTGTGTGGGGCATTTGGGCGGGAACTTCCATTGGCCTTTGTTTCTTGGCGGCTGCAGAGACAGGTCCCAGGCACTTTTCTCAGTCTCTCCTGATAGCGATCCTCATCGTTTTGATTCATGTCTGTATTGATATCTTAATGAATTTCTAAGCAGACTCTTTGCCTCCAGACTCTGAGTGAATGGCAGCAGCCTGCCCTGAATCTGAAACTCCATCGTGGCCCCATGCCCCTAAAAATAGCCAAGAGCCCTTCCCCCAGGGCTGGCTTACTCCTTTACTGAGCCAGCCCACTTCGAAGTTCCAAATAAACTCTTTGTATACCCAACGTGTTTTTTCTAGGTCACTCCTTCCATGTTCCCAAACAAACCCCCAAGTCCCACAGATCTTTGGGGGAACCTAACACAGGTTCCCCCTTCTCATGACATACTGGAGACAAACTTCTTAAAGGTACAAGAGCCCTCTTAAACTTTTGCTGAGGCCCCCAGCCACGAGACTCACTGCGAGAGACCCGCAAAGAAATAAGGGGCTCTCAGATATCACTGCTCTTGGAGGAACCAGATACGAATGATGATGTCAGCTACAGGGCGCTGCTGTCGGAGGAGGAGTATGCCCTGGACTGTTTACCTCTGTAGTTTTGGAATCATATTTTTCTATATGTTGGAATAGAAAGAGATAATGAGCTGAAGGGAGGGACAGAGGAGGGGAGGAAAAAGCCAAGCACTATGCATAGCCCCAGAGAAAGGCTCACCATCCTTCCTTGAGACAAAAGTGGGACATGGAGATGGCAAAAAAAGGGACAGGGTTATGCGCTGGCAAATAAGGAGAGGGGAGGAGGCAGAGCAATCCCAGCCGGGGCAGAAGCAGCCAGGCAGTAGCAAGTCAGTCTATGTGATGCCCATCAGGCATCGCACAGTAACTAGGAGGGGCCAGGTGGGACTTCATATGTACGGCTAGGGCTGTGCAAGGAAATTTGGTGATAGTGGAAAAACCAAATTTGGTGCCCCTAAATGTTGCCCCACATTAAAGACGTCCTGTATATTAGAAATGGGGCAAAATTGACGTGGACAGTGAGGAAGTATGAAAAAATGGTACTGTCCCATTTAAAACAGTGCATATGGTAGCCTATCTAGAGATTAGCCAAAAGTTAAAGTACACATTGCGATTGTCTTCGATAAGTGGCTTTGTTATCAGTATGTCCCCAAGAGTCACAATGACACGGGACAGCATATGCACTAAAGACTTGTTTACACCTGCAGCACCAACCAGAGTGTTCGTGCACGTAAAGGTTGTGTTCGTGTGCGCACATATGCTTGTGTGTGTGTCACTGGCACCAGGTCAAGGACAATGAAATGAGACGCGCAGCCTCGCTTCCCGCCAGGCTCTGTTCTCAGGCCCACAGAGCTTTCGCCACCGACCACGGATGCCCCAGAGCCTCGTGGAGAGTCTGACTTACCGTATTTTGCCCTGAGTAATGCACACTCGCGTTTTTGGCCCAAGCTTTCAGGAGAAAAAAAATCTTTCATTTCAATTTTTTAATTCAATTTTGTGTTTGTTTAGATGCAGGTTGAGTTAGCTGGTTAGCTGACCGGGTATTACAGCAAGTGAGGTTTTCAAATCCACTGGGGTTGCTTCTGCTCTTTGGGCAACATGGGGTTTGAAGTGATCGAAAACAAGCAAAGCTGGTTTTTTAAGTCATCCTCCAGGCCTTGGTGATCAGACTTTGTGAAACCAGATTTTCGTGCCTCCTTCACTCATCCCTCCTTTTTCCAGGGTATTGTTTTGCATACGGATATCGTTACTGTTACGGACTTCTAGAGTAACACTGCTAACTCAAAAACATAAATAAAAGCATCAAAACATGTATATAGATATGGGATTAGTACCACCCATGTGTAATGTGCACCCTTGTATTTTCCTCACAAGCTGAGGCCCCCACAGTGCACGTTATACACAGCAAAATACGGTAGTTGCGCTGTGCTTGAATAATGGCACAAATATATTTGACGCTCCCCAGATCCTCCTGCGTGCATCCAAGGTCACCACACTGAACTGAGACCAGCCCCTCACTCGGCCCACGAAAGCAGCCACACTCACCGTCCCCTTGCACAGCAGCCCTCTTAGCAGGCGCTGGAGTTTCTCTCCGATCCCTGGTCCTAACTCTGCTGTCGCTGAGGCCACGGCATCTGGGATCTGTAAGCTCCCTGTGACCCTCATCATGGCAAAAAACATGCCCCCTCAAACTCCCTCAAGCATGACTTAGCATTCTAGGCTAAGGCTTCATTCTCAAAGTGTATTCGGAAGAAATCTGGACGTGCTTACGTAACGAGTTGAGAAGCACCAAACAGTGTTCAGTGGCACTTGACCACGGCTGGACCCTTCCGTGGTGAGTTTGCATCTGAGCTTCCCCCGGGGCCAGTGCCAATCACCCTGGGCAAGACACGAGCAACACAGGTTGCGACCTCTGCGGGCCGGGATCCTGGCACAGAGTTTGTGCATGTCCCAGATGCTCAGCAGACTTCTGATGAAACTGAGAAAATTAAATCTGTAAATGAGGGTGCTTCCCCATCCTAATTCAGTTCTGGAAATTCAAACAACCAGTTTGAGAAAAAAAGATATCCTGGTGATTACAAAACCGCTTGCAGGGGACCTGCGCTGAAGCAGCAGCACTCGCCAAGGAAATGAGGGGCGATCACAGCGAGATACACATATGTACTTACACACCCCGGCTCTCCCGTCCCAAGTTCTTCCTGAGGAACCGCGTTTCAGGTCATCTCAGGAAGAGGCCTCTGGGGCCTCTTTCAACCAAGCAATTTAGTTGATGGGGTGAGAAGCTAGGACCCCTCTGTGTGGGGATAGACGTCATGTTGTAGATTGCAGGTGGTAATAACGGTGCTTAATCTGCAAGCACCCCAGTGCCCCCCACTTCTCAACACTGCCATTTGGTCTTCCGTGGGCTCTGTTTTGCCCCCTGCACCTCCCTCTGGACCTGTTTCGTTCAAACGCTTTTCTGCTGGTTGATGGCACTATTTTGTATCACATGCTTGAATATTTGGGGTTAATATTATGCTTGGTGTCTGATAAGACAGGCCTCTTCCAACCCCACCTCACTTCTCCTTTTAAAATTGTCTTTGCCTTTTTCTCTCATTCGTTAACTATGGGTTTTGCTTTGAATGAATCCTCTAGGGTTTCGACTGAAACCATAATGAGTCAGCATATTAATTTGCAGCTAAAGACATCCTGTCGATGGAACTTTCCCATTTAGCAACACCTATTTTATTCACATCTCTCCAAATTCCCAGTAAAATTATGTCGGGTTTTTTGGCTTTTTTTATTTTTATTTTCAATCAGAACCCACGCAGGTTTACTGCTAAGCGGTTCATGGCTTCAGACACTTCTGCGAATAGCACATCATGATCAGGGCTCTCGGCAGCTTACTGACAAACAAAAATGCCTTGACCTCAGTGTGTTTACCTTCTGTTCGTCAGCTTTCTAAATATTTTTATTCATCCCAGTAATTTTTTAGAAGATTCCTTCAAAACTTTAAGGGCGCAGCCAAAGGGCTACACAGCATGATGTGTTTTACTGACACACAAGTCAAGGGAGGCAGAGGTCCCATGTGTCCGCGTCCTGGGGCTGCCTCAAGAGACGGCCACGACACGGGAAATGCGGTCCTTCGCAGTTCTGGAGGCCGACAGCAAGGTGGCCGCAAGCTGCTGCTGTCGGGAAGCTCTGAGAGAAGCGGTACCAGGCCTCCCTCTGAGCTGCCAGCGGTTTCCAAGGACTCTTGGTGGCCCACGGCTCATCGATGCAGTGCTCCAGTGTCCACCTCTGCTCCTCACAGCCTTCCTCCCCATAAAAGTGTTCCTGGCCCACCCCAATCAACTCATCTTAATCGATGACGTCGGCGCAGACCCTACTTCTAGAGAAGGTCATATTCACAGGTTCCAAAGATGAGAACTTCAGTAGCTTTTGGGAAGACACAGTTCTGCAACTCTGAGGGTACTTGTCTCGCACCGAGTTACATTTAGAATTTGGGGTCCTGCTCATGACCCCTGTTTCAAGATGTCTGTTGAAAACTGAAGTACGTCAATGAAAGTGGTCACTTAAAGACAGATCTCGCATCCGTGTGCTCTGATGCACGGCTGTGGGAACCACATTCTCCCTGGGTCTGGAAGGCATTTAGAGGAGCATCAAGGCCGCCGTCACTGTTACAGCCCTTTCCGGTGCACCTCATCTGTATGGTTCCAAGGGGGGCAGTCAGGGGGAGGTAAATGTTGGCACAGTGCGATTTGGCTCAAGGATCTCAAGCATCTTTGGACTGAGGCAGTCCACCTGCAACCGTGGAGTTACCTCATCCTTCCCCCATCGGACAAATACCTGCCGAGGCCTATTACGGGCCAGTCACACGCACGGAGCCGGGGGCAGGGATTGTGACAGACTCGAGAGAAAAGCAGGCCATGCCCTCAGGAGGACTACAGTCTAGCAGCCCTGGAATGTTCTTGGCAGGCTGGGTGTGTACGCTGCTGGAGATGTGGTGAGGACGTTCGGAGAGGGTGTGGCCGAGCCCGCTGTGCCCCTTCCAGCTAAAGCACGGCTTTCTCTGATCCTCGAGGGGTGATAAAGTGGGTGCGTGAAGTGGAATGAATTTAAGAAGAAATGGACAGGGTTTAAGGAACGCAGAGGGCTTGCCCTGCTTGAAAAGGCAGAAAAGCAGCTCCCCCGACCATCGCACGGGGCTGTAGCCGCACGTGGCCGAGGCTCTGCTCTCCTGCTTTTCGCACAGCAGCCTGCTCAGCCCCTCCCCACCCACCCCAGACACTCGACAAACAAACAGTCCAGACCCACCGTGGCTACTCTACTCAGGCTGGAACCATCTCAGCGGGGAAACTGAATCCCTCCTACAGTCTGGGCAGACAGAGCACGCGGGCCCTCGGTGCTTCCCCTTCTGCCCAGGTCGCCCAGCCAGGGAAAGCAAAGCCAAGAGTTCTAAATCAAGTGTTTTCAGCAGAACAAGGCCCGAGGCCGGCTGGGGGGTGGTGGTGGAAGGGAGAGGCCTTGCTCTCAGCCTCTCAGCCGCTGCTCCTCTTTAATGAGCCAAAACAAAGTTGGTGCCAGGGAAGTTAATCTGCCCTGAGATAGGGAGCCGCGCCCTGAGCTGGAGAGGGCGTGTGGCCAGGCCACAGCAGGACCCAGGAAGCTGGGCCCACCGTCAGCACACGGCCAAGGTCAGCCTTGCCAGCGACGCCCGGGCGGTGGGGGGCAGCTCCAGCCCTCCACCAATAGACACCCCCTCTTCCCTTGAATGCTGCCCTTGGACCAGGAGGGAAGATAAATACATTTTGAAAAAAACATCTGTCCTGGGAAATGCCTGGTACGCAAGACCACGGAGGTCTTGAAAAACAGAACATCTGGCCTTGATCACAGGATTCCCGCCCCCACTGCTTCTGACGCACGCGCGCATGCCTCACACATGTTCACACGCATGCACCCGGCCCCGCACACATCCTCACACGCGTCCACATACATGGGTGCACGGATGCGCGTGTGCACCATCTCCCAGGAGAGCCATGCGTGCCCCCCATGCACCATGTGGACAGCATAATGCCCACACAAGCCACACATCCTCATGTGTGTTCTCACACATGTGTATCTTTACACAAACATCTTCACACATAAACACACACCCCTCAGATGTGTGTACGCATGTGTGCACACAACTCTCCACAGCAGCGCCACAGCCTCACCCACACCTACCACATGCCCTCACATTCACGCACACGTGTGCATCCTTACACCCCTACATCCTTCCAGAAAAGTGCACACTCGCTCCTGGGTGCACTCTGGTCCTCACACACACCTTTCTGCTGATACGGCTCTGGGAGCTGATGCTCCTCTCCGTGACGAGGCGAGGCCTTCTCACTGGGTAAGTGCTCATTTGGAGCTCTTGGCCTGGAAGCCAGGCTGACAGACGGCTGGTCGCAAAGGCACAGAGGCCGGGCCGCACACTAGCCCACAGGCGTGGGCCCGACGTCCATCTGTCCTGGAAAGAGCCGGGGCTTTGGTGTTGGGCCAACATGGGACCCTCAACAGTTCTGTGACACTGAACAAGGTTCAGAGCCTCTCTGAATCTCAGTTTCTCAACCAAAGAAAGGGGGCTGCTCACTCACTTCAGGGGGTCAGGAAGCTCCGGCGACAGTGGTGAGGCGGCCACACACTGTGGTGCCAGCAGAGCTCTCCTCCCACTCTGCTGCCCGGGTCACTGCAACCCCTTCCCAGGGCCTTGGCTCTTCATGGGACGGGACTCATGGAATCCAAATACTGGGGACCGCTCCTGTTGCTGGTAGGAGGCGCGTTTGACAAGGTGTCCGGCCACCAGCCTGCCCTTTTATGACCGACGGGCCAAACACTTCCAGGGACCTTCTGACAAGGGGCTGGTGGCTGGGGCGGATAGGAAAGAGGCAGTTGCTCCTCATCCTCATGAGGGGAAGCAGAGGGAACTGCGCTACAGGAGAGGAGGTGCAAGGGTGCGGGGAGGAGGGGAGCGCGGGCGCCAAGCTGTCCTTGGCACAGGCCCTGAGAGCCCCTGAAGGAGCGGACGCAGATGCCCTGGGACTTCTCCCTGAGTTCGTGTGCGCGCTGCTTCCTTCTGACGCTGGCCTGGTGCCTCGGCCAGACGTGGAAGCGTGATTTGAAATCTCTTCCCACCCGCCGCCCTGGGGCTGAGTTTCCGACTCTGTCAGGGGAACCCCCAGAAAGAACAGGCCCAAATTTCTTGGGCAGGGAGTAAAACAGAACTTTGCGAGGGCTGGGTTCTGCACGAGTACCATCTCACTTCATCCGAAAACGACTTGGGAGGAAGCAATTCACAGGCCCATTTCACAGACAGGATGGCGGCTCGGGGCACGGAGCTGGCGGGGGATACGGTGAGGACGGGAGTCCAGCACCGCTTGTCTCCTCACCCCTCTGCTCGCCTGCTGATGAGGAACAAGCGTTCATCCACCCAGCGCTCCCCTGAACGCAGGAGCCAGAACCCCTGGGACCGCATGGCCGGAAACTGCCCCGGGGTGACCTCAGCCAAGCTCATTTCACAGCCGCAGCCAGAGGGCAAGTGAAGAAGGCCAGCCACTGGCCCCCCAGCCACACGGCACCCTGTGCCCTGTCCTTCCCAGATTTCACTCTCTGGCCAGAGCTGGAGAAAAACCTTCAGCGAAAAACCCTCTGGGAAGGCAGCTGGAAGGTGGGGTGGAGCAGGGTGTGTGCAGACACTCGTGACATGTGGGGGTGACACCAGCACTGTAGCCCCTCTGTGGGAAGTGCTCTGGCACCAGGCATGTTTGGGGACATAGAGGATGGGGAAGAGACATTTGCTAGGGCGGGAACAGGACCAGAAAAAGCCAGCCAAGTCCCGTGTGGCCTCACGCCACAAGTGCCGTCACAGCCTGGACGGGGCAGCTTGACCGTAATGGGGAGGCTGACCCCGAACCCCAGAGCAGAGCTGGGAATTCTCACCCTGCCATTTGGGAGGTTTTGTCCCGAAGGACCAAGCCCATTACACACGCCTGCCCGGAATAGAGCCTCACGTCATTGCATCAAAAGGATGACATTCCAGCACAGATCACCATTGTTAAGCAATTCCTGTGCTCCAGGGACTGAGCTCCGGGCTTTGCCAGTCTCTTGCTCCATCCTCACCCTGGTGCTGTGGTGTCGGAACCATCATCTGCCCTCGATCCAAGAGCACCCTGAGACCCTGGAGGTGAGAAGGTGTCCTGATGGACCCAGGTGTCTGAGGCCCCAGCCCCCGGGCTGCACCTGATGCGGCTCTCTGCTCCTCTCAGTGCCCCGGGCAGAAGTGGCTGGAAGCCTGGCCATCAGCTCTGCCCCCGCTTCCCCCTGAATTGGGACTGGAAGGAGCTCAGGTAGAGCCCAGGGGATGAAGCCTGGTCCATGGTGCTGGCCTCGTTCAGGCGGATGAGTCAGCTGGAATTTCTGGACCGGCCCTGGCCAGCGGTACCAGGAGCTGTCAGGGAGCAGGAATGTGGGGAATGCGCTCCCAGAGCTCCCGCTGGCCCTGCCCGCGCCTCCCCAGGCGGAATCCGCAGAGAGGCTTGGAGGTGATGATACAGAGTGTGTCCAGGGCTGTGAGGAGGAGCACAAAGAGCCTTTCTTTTCTGAGAGCGATGCAGTTTCACATCCACCCACGCATGTCCACGTTCCAGCTCGGGCTCCCGAGCAGGGCAGGGAGCCACTGATTAGGAGGCAAGGACAAAAATCTGTCCCGAATGTTCACACTCTGCCCAACTCTGACTCAGCCTGCTGACCAGTCGGCACCTGTGCTAATTGGGCACCTCGAGGCTCGGGGAAGCATGGTGAGCAGGAGCGGACAGCCCTGCCTCTGGAAGCTTCCTTCCGGGCTTCAGATAACATCACGTGGATGCGTCTCACATAGAGGGGTGCGGTGCGGCAGGAGGGAGCCGGGGCTGGGGTAGAAATGCATGTGTGTGTCATGGGGGAGGTGGGAGGGGGGATTCTTTAAAATGAAATCCAACCCTCAGAGCCATGCGCCTGAGTCTGCAGCCTGCTCCCGGCAGCTATGTCACTCCCTGTCCCCATCACCGCCTCCCTGCTCTCCGGTTGTGAGCCCCGAGGGGCCAGGAAGCTGTGTTCACACGTCAGCTCCAAGAGGGAATTCCCACCAACACACTTGCCCCAGAAGCTTTTATTTGGATGCCAGGCCCGGAGGAGACACACAGTAAACACCTCTTCAGGGAATGGGCATCCCCAGACTCCCACGGACTGTGGAAGGGGAGGAGGACGCGGGAGTTGGAGCAGAGAAACACGGTTAGGAAGCCAGTGGTGCCGCCGGCCGATCCCGAGGACCAGAAGGTCCACAGTTTTCACGCTGCTAAACAAAGGGGGCGAAGCGGCGATCAGCCCCTATTCCGGGTGTTCAGGCCCGCAGACGGTGCCTTGATTGCCTATCAAAGTGAGCAAAGGCCAGAACTTACCCAAGGCCTTGCTGACGCAGGACATTGGCAAGACAGAAACCACTGGCTGATTATCTGGGATTTATCTGCCACATCTGTTTTAGCTCAGCATCTCCGCTTTTCTCTTTTAAAGACATGTGCAGAGCCCTAGACTCCCGTCTCGCTGCCTGCCTTTAGATAAGAGCCTGTCGCTGAGAGGCTGGGACTCACCCGCGGCCACACGGTCAGGCGAGGGCCCGCTGGTCCCACACCACCGTGCCTCCCGGGCCCCACGTCTCCCGGTTCCCCAGTCGCCTCTCAGCTGCCACCCGGTCGTCTCAGCCTGCACCTCCGATGGGCCTCGGTACCAAGAGAAGCTGGCCTGGCTCTTCTACTGCCTCGCAGAGAAGAGTCCGCCCCAGAACAAAATGGCGCTTTTCTAGACCTTCCCCTCTAGGGGTGCAGCTCCCTGTCCTCACGTGATGCCATGAAACGAATATCACTCAGCCCACCTCAACCCCCAGGGAAAGGTCCCATTTCTCAGCTGGGGAATCACAGCCACCACACACGCAACTGCGTTGGACACACTCAGCTCGTCCCTTCCTAGGCCTCACGTGCCTCCCCTTGGAGAAGGTGCTCCCCCAGAGGTCCCCACGTCCCTCTCTGAGTCCCTCTGATGGGACGGTCACCCTCCACCCAGGAGCAGAGCTTTTATCTGCAAGGTGCTGCCTGTCCGCTTTGAGAGGGAAGGGCTAGTATCCCCACTCCCACCTGCTTCCATCTTTTAAAACACAGATGTAGAAATGGAGACTTCGAGAGGCGATGTCACCAGTCCATGGTCACCCAGCTGGAGAGCCAGTGAGTCAGCGTTTGAACCCGAGTCTGACCTGTGAGCTCATCTCTCTCCCTGGCTCCTCTCCACATGCCTCGAAGGAGCATCTCAAGACACCTCTGCTCAGAAGCATCCACCCCGGCCACCGAGCACCCAAAATCACCCGGATGGGTCATTCCTTGTTGACCAGCTGCCCCTAACAGGAGAGGCCAGCCAAGGCAGTAAGAGGGTATGCAAGATGGCCCTGAGCAAAAGTTCAGTTAAGGCAGGACCCCCTGAACGTGATGGAAGCCCAGCGGTGAGGACGAGGCAGGGCAGGGTGTGGACAGGAGGATGGGAACAGAGAAGGAAACTGGCCCTGGAGAGAGAGAGCACACTGGGGCCCGGAGATTGTCATCAGGGCTGCCATTTGGGGGCAAGGGTAGCAGGGTGAGGAACCTCCCACAAGGCCCCACAGGGCAGCCCCAGGGCAGGGACTGGTTTGGGGTGGAAGGCCCAGTGTAACCAGGAGGCATTAGTCAGCTGCGGAGGTTGATGAAAGGAGGGATTGTTTGGCGCCTTTCTGCTCACCGGCCTACTGGGTCAGCCCCGGGCCGGGAGCAGGTCGGTATCAGCGGGGCCCAGGATCTCCCAGCCACTCACTGCCCAGATTAAACAGCCAGGATCTCGGGGGCCCACTGCGGGGGCCCTGCCCAGCCTCATGGCCTCTGAGTCACAGCCGCTGGCCATAGCCTGACTCTCTTCATTGTCTGCTCAGCTGTGGGACAGAGGAATTGGACACCTGACAGAGCCCATTTCCCTGCTCTTCTGACCGAGAAGCCCAGGGCTGACTCACAGGGGCCTGTCCCCAGCATCAGCAGGGTGACCTCTGCCCCCAACCCAAATTCACAGACTGGAGTCTTCCCTGGGAGACCCGGCAGTCACTGCTGCTCCTTCAGGCAGTCACACGAAGATTCTTTTCATTGGCTTTTTTTTTTGCAATCTTTTTTTCCCAATTACAGAAGTAATTTATTGAATCGTATTCAACCTTAAAAGGGAATAAAATTCTGATTTAAGCTACAATGTAGATCAGCCTTGAAGTCATCCTGCTAAGTGAGACAAGCAACCATGACAGGATGATCCCGAGTTCGCCGGCGTGGCCCCACGGGCCGTCACATCCGGCCTTTCTGCAGGGTGTGCGCAGGGAGGGCTGCAGCGGTGGAGCTGAGTTAGGAGAGGTGACTAGAGATGGAGAGACGTGGAGGCCGCACCACAGTGCGAGTGTTCGTTTCACGTCTCTGAACTGGAGCTTAAAATGGTTAAAAAGGGGGTGCGCCTTTGTGACTCCAGCAGCTGAGATGCCGGCTTGCAGGTGACATAGAGCCCAAGGGCCCGGGTTCAAGGCCAGGGGTGGAGGGAGTGAAAAAGGAAAATGAACTGCAAGATGGACAGAGACGCTTCCCCTTCTTTCCCTCTTCCTTTCTTCCTCTGACCCTCCCGTACTTCTTCCTTCCTCTCTTTAAAAAGGTTAAAGTGGTAAAATGTCATATATATTAAGCACGTTATGTATATTGTATCCCAATAAAGAAAAACAAGCCCCAAAGCAACCTGCTGGACAAACAACACCTAAAAGTGAAGGGCAGATGTCCTCACCACTCGCCCACTGTTTTGAACTGCTCAGACCATCTCAAACCCTTTAGGTTCCTACAGAATCACATGTTTGTCACAAGTTGGCCCTGAGTGGGAAGGAAGCTCTGTCCCCAGGCGCCAGACACCATCCCGGCCTCTCTTTGAAGGACAGTGTCACGTCTGCATCTCACAAACACCAGTGCCTGCTCAGGGCCAGGTGTCAAGATCACAAGAAGGTCACCGCATTGACAAAAAAACGTCCCCAGGGAGAGCTTCGCTGGGTCTGGAGAATACGGGTCCGGCGATGCGCCTCGTGGCGTGAGCCCTAGCTTTGCAAGAGCGGCGGATGTTTCAGATGGCCACCGCCAAGCCCGTTGATTCCGAAGCGGAGGTCCAGAGACTCTGAGGGTGAAGGATGTTCCCAGGTCCCGTCGCTTGGAGGGGCAGGAGGGAAGGTGCTTGCCGAGGGGGTAGGCTGCCCCACCAGCCGTCCGGAGACACGCGGGCCCCTCCAATAGCCGCTCAGCGAGGGGCACCTGCTGGCTGTAAGGAGTCCTGCTTCCCGGGAGGGCTCACGTCCAGCCGGCTCACTTGAGCCCCGGAAGAGTTGGTGTTCCATAAATATTTGCAGAGAGAAAAGTTCTCACTCCTCTCTCTGTTTCCCCCACACCCTGTGAGGAGCAAACTGGAAACTCAGTTGGTGCGTTGTCGGTCGTCTGACCATCGGGTCAGATGTCTGGGCTGCTGAGCGGGCATCCTGGGCGCCTGGCCTCTTTCCCAGTCCCTCCAAGTCTGTGGTCAAAACCAGGGTCTTGCTGTGAGGACAAAGGCAAGCATCAGGGGGAGGAACCCTCTGACATCTGGCTCCAGAGCCCACAGGCCGCAGTCCCAATATCTCAGGACTCTACATCCTGGGCAGGCCCACGAGGCCCCCAGCACGGGCGAGCTGAGCTCCGTGAGGGGTGGGCTGCTGGAACTGCCCACCCACGCCCTGTCCCCAACGGAGCCCCCAGTGTGCTTGGCAGCCAGTGACCACGGTTGGACAGAATGGGCCCCGCCGGCTCCATGGAGCTTGTGGCCTGGCGGGACATTGACCACATAACTGCAGGTCGGTGTTTCCGCAGAACGAAGGCGCGTGCCCCTGGGAAGGTTCGGGCTCTACCAGCCTCTCCAGGCACGGACCAGGTCCAGATCTCAGCCGCGTCACACCAGCCCAGTGGGAGAACATTCCAGAAACGACAGGGTCTGGGGAGGAGCTCTGAGGGGGATGGAAAGGCAGCTTGTTCCGCTGGAGTTGGACAGGAGGACAGGAGTCAGGGTGCAGGGACCCACCCGGCTGGGGAAAGGGGATGAGAAACCCTCTCCCACGGCCCGCTGGCTGGGCTGGGCTGGCCCCCCAGTGCTCAGTCTCTACTCCGTGGGCTCGTGCAGGTGTTTACCCTCCACAAAGCACCCACGCTCCTGTTTGACCCTCATGAGCACCTGGAGGGCGGCAGAGGAGTGGGCGTTAGGCCAGCACAGCAGGGGAAACTGAGACACCAAGAGGCACGTACCTTCCCAGGGCCGCACCGCTGCTGTGCACCCCGAGGACGGGTCCTCCTTTCAGAGAGGCTGTTCCTCCTCTGTGAGGTGCACTGAGTGGTGCCCGTGGCCCCAGGTTGCCAGGGGCACGTGACACAATCCAGGTAAACAGCTGAGCAAGTGAAGGCTCGAGGTCAGTGTTCCAGAAAGGGCAGCGGCCGTCGTCATCATCACAGCTGTGACTTGCACGCTGGTTCCTGGACTTGGCCTCTCCCCGGGCACCTGCTGTGCTGTGTGCCAGGCGCGGTGCCGGGTGCGGGCAGGCGGGGAGGGACGAGGCAGTCTGTGCTCCTGAGGAGTAGGAAGTCTCGTGTGGGAGGCAGTTGATGGCGACCCAAGGTGGCCAGTGCAGCAGACAGGAGCGGGGCTGGGCAGGGCGGGAGGCCAGGAGGAGATGGGCCGGAGCTGCATTCGGGCCGCGGCCTCGGAAACAGACAGCAGTCAAAGGACACCTCCCAGGACACCTCCATCGGTCAGTGGTGGGTGTCCCCGGGCGCGGCGGGGACAGAGCTGAGACCGGCAAGTTAGTGAGTGACACCTGAAGGCCCAGAGTTGTACCACGTGCTCCCTGGTGAGTGTGTGCCCAGGGGACAAGGTGCAGTCCCACTGCTGGGCCGTCGCAGTCACGGCAGAGACACACCAGGCCACGTCATTCCGGGACATTCGACCCAATGCGCAGGTGCCACTTGAAAATAGCGTTTATGTGGAATTCCTTTCTAATCAGACAAGTAAATATGCCGTGCGGGAAAGGCGGGCCTCGCGCGCCCAGAGAAGACCAGTAGACGCGGCCTCCCACTGCCGAAAGCCCCCATGACCTCTGGGCGCCCCTTCCGGGCTTCTCTTGAGTCCCTGAGGGTTGATTCCAGACACGGTGAGACGGGGCACGGGAGCCCGGGGAAGAGGAGACTCAGAGTTGACCTTAAAGGAGCCTCCAGATTGGAAAGATCACAGGAAAAAGAGGAAATCCGGGCAAGGGGACAGCTGGTCAACGGCTGGGGAAATCGACAACGGACGCGACCAGTTGGTGAGTCCTGCTCACGTGCAGCCTCTGCTTGGGCAAATCGTGTGTTTGACCCCAGAGGGGGACGAGAGCCCTCACTGAAGGGTGAGGGGAAGGAGGTGCCTGCCCCCGCTGGCTGCAGTGTGATCCCGGCCCAGGGCCGCTCAGTCACAGCCCAAAGAGCATGAAGAGGGCTGCCGGGAGGGGGCCACCAGTGGTGCTGGGCCCCTGGGGGCACCTCTGTCCTTGTGAGGGACAGGAGGACCTCTGGAGCTGGGCTGTCCAGGCAGTGAAGGACGGGTGAGGAGGCCTCCTGCTGCGAGGCGTTATCAGGGGACCACAGGCCCCAGCAATCGTACTGCCCATCGGAAGCTGGGACAAGGGCCAGCGGCCCTCCAGGCCGAAGATAAGGCAGCCCCGGTCATGGGGCTCTGACTGTTGGTGACCGAGCAGAAGCCACAGCAGGGCCAATGGCCGGCTCTGAGGGAGCCCCTCAGCTTCCAACCACCCCTCCAGCACTCAGGTTCAGGGAGGAGAGGGCAGGGCGGACCCAGGGGAGGAAAACATCAGTACGGATGATGCCAGAAACCATGCCCTCCTGATTTGCAAAATACCTTTGCTCCCATTTCCAGAAAAGGAAAGACGCCACCTGGGCACCCAGCCTGGATCCAGGCCTCAGGCCATGGCTTGCTGGCTCTGTGCCTATGAGCGGGTGACATCACCCCTCTGAGCCTCAGTCTTCTCATCTATCAGGTGAAAGCAGACTTGCTCTTTCTGACTCAAGGTCCAGCCAGCCTGTCACCCCCTCCTCCCTGGCCCCGTCCCCCCACGCAGGGTCACCCTCCCCCCCCCGCCCTCCTACAGAGGGCACCATCTTTGTTCCACACAGACACCAGGCCTGGGCCAGGCTGGGCGCTGAGTCGGAGCTGGGTCCCCAGCAGACTGCCGGGCTGTGGCAGTGCAACGCCTTGTCGAGCAGGCGGAGCTTGCCTGGCCCAGCGAGGCTGGATGAGAGGAGCGAGCAGGGAGCCCCAACGGGAAGGCTCCGATTTTGCCAGCAAAGCTTTGCGCTCCGGAATGCCAGGCCAGGCGGTCAGCTGTGCCAGGGAGGAGACTGGAATCCAACAATAATGTTTTTCCCTGGGTTTTCCAGAAGGCATCAGCTGCTTTCTAATTCAAACCATTGGGAGGAGGTTTACATGTGCTGAGTCTCCAGACGCCTGTAGAAAGAAAACTGCTCCCAGGCCAGACCAGAATCGGCCTGGATGGGACGTGGCCAAGGGGCTTCGGGTGTGGCGGCCGGGAGGGCCGCTGTGTCCAGCCAGGCCCTCAGCAGCACACTGTGCCGGCTTCTGGAGCCGTCCTCCGGGCTGGGCTTGCGGTCCGCGTTTTCTGAGCACGCGTGGTCTGCCAGCAGCTCTGGGCCCTCACGGCGGGGCCTGCTGTTCGTCCGCAGAGTGAAGGTGCGGCGCAGTGAGGTGGGGACCAGGCCTGACGGCGGCAGACGGGCCGAATGAGAGCTGCAGACTCGCCGCTCCACCCCCAGGGGCTGACTTGGATCAGCCGGGGAGCAGCAGGATGAGCAGACAGGACCCTCGCATGCGGCTGGCGGGGATGTCGGACGGGGCAGCCGCTGGGAAACAGCAGGTCCTCACACAATTAGACATGAGTTCCCATCTGACCCAGCAATTCCACTCCGAGGTACACGCCCAAGAGAAACGAAAATACACAAAGACGCGTTCAGGAATGTTCACAGCAGCTTGTTCCTAAGAGCCCGAGTGTGCGAAGAGGCCGGAGGTCAAACAGTGTGCTTCTCCGCAGACGTGGACCACTATTCAGCCAGAAAAAGGAGCAAAGTCTGACAGGAGGGACGTCGCAAACTTCGTGCCGAGGGAAAGACTCCTGTCACAGCGGGCCACACGCGTCTCACTGCACCGGTGTCAAACATCTAGAACAGGGACTTCAGGGAGACGGGAAGGGCTGGGGCGGGCAGCCGACGGGGCAAGCGATAGACCAAGGGTCTGAGGTAAAGAAAATGCTCTAAAATCGCCACCATGGTCACAATATCTGGAAACCAATGTAAAAAAACACGTCATGTGTGAAAGATATCTCAATAGAGCCATTACAGAAAGACAGGTGCAGCCTTCAAGAGCTCACCAGTGAGCAAGGGCCGAGAAACTCCTTTCAGGACACCGGAAAGCACAGGCCAAGGCGAGTGGAGGGGACGGCCTCGGAGGGTCGAGGACAGGTGTTTGAGTCCCGGCGTGAAGTGGCACTTCCTCATGAGGCCGCATGGATTTGGTGCCTGTCAGTCTGGGAAGCCGGGGGGCAGGGAGAGGTAATTCGGGGAGACTTCCTGGAGTAGGCAGAGCTAGAAGGATGAGTCGGGCAAGAAAGCGAGGAGCAGAAAAAGGAGTCACAGGGACAGGGAAGGTTATGAGGGCTGGGTGGGAACGGGGAGATGATTCTGCCTGGCACAGTGGGAAGGGCAGGGGGCTCCCGTGCACCCCCGCCCCAGGATGGGGTGGGTGGTGGGGTGTCAGGGCCTCTGGCAGGGCCCGTGGTGACCTTCTAACCACAGCCATGCCCCCCAGACCGCCCCAGGAAACACTGCAGCCTGAGGAGAAATCGAAACAGAAACACAGGTGTCTCTTCCTGGGCAGATTCCAAGAAAGAAAGAAAGTGGCTTCGAGAGGAGGCGGCCTTCGAGCTTTGAAGGGAGGAAGGGAGGAAGCCATGAGAGGAAGTGAAAGAAGAGGCGAGGTGAGGAGAAGCAGCTGCCCTGGGTATGGGTGCGGGGCTGTGGCCGCCCCATGGCCTATTCAGGTAAACTCCCAGGGTAAACTCCCAGGCGCGTGTGTGCGTGCGTGCATGCGTGTGTGTGGGTAGGGGGAACGGCCCACTGGTGGCCCCTGTCAGCCTCCTGTCTTCTCAACTCGCCCCCACTCC